>LNAC01000100.1:447284-497192 GCA_002007465.1 Ailurus styani
GCCGTCGGGGGGCCCTGGGGCCCCCGGAGCCCTCGCCCAGCCGCGGACCGAGGGGAGCAAGAACGCTCCTGGCAGCAAAATAATAATATAATAATAATAATTGATACATTTAGGCGTGGCACAGAGTAAAAGTTGAATAAACGTTGGTTATTATCCTATTGCCCTGGCAGAGACATTAAGCAGGTAATAAGTACTACATACACTCCCAGGCTAGACCTGCCCTGTACCTCCAGTGACTGCACACACTCACTTGCGGATAGAAGTACCTGAAGGGCAGGAACTCTGGACACTTATTTTCATTGCTGTGGTCCCAGAGCCTGGCATATAGTAGGTGTTCATTTAACACTTGTTGCCTTATTTCAAAATTCCCCATAGAGTCCTGCCTTGTACAGGTGGGGATTCACATTGTGTTTCAGATCATCCTTTGGAAAGCATTCTCAGGGTATCTATTGTCAGAAGCAGGATGTGGGGAAAACAGTCAATGTGACTGATGTTGCAGGAAAAGCTGAGAAAGACAAGGGAGGAAACTACAGTTCAATAGAAACCAAAAGTCAATCACTGATTTAATGGGAAATGATTCACAAAAGCAGTATTTACACACAAGTACAACTTGTTCCAGTGACTTCAGAAAGTTAAAAAAAAATGGTTTATTTAAAATCAAACGAACAACAACCCTGGCAAATTCTAACAGAATAAAAATGTTTGCAATTAAATCAATTCTATTGTCAGAGTTCTTTGAATTGCAAATGACTACAAGGAGATTCACTAGCATAAGAAAGAAATTCAGTGGGTTCACATAAGTGACAATTTTAGGGGTTTGTTGCAAGGACTTCAAACTCTCATCAGGTGGTCCTTCAATCTATCTAGCCCTTTATCGATTATTCCATCCATCCATCTCTCTGACTCCTGAGCCCTCTCTCGAGCTTTCAGTTATCTCTTACAGCGGCAAGTGTTCTTCATTTGGCAGGGAATAAAGAGGCAAAGCTACCAAAAACTTCAGGCACACATCATCCCAGTTCACTGACCAAGGGTGGAAAGTTTCTTTTTCCTTTTGGGTGCATATAGGGTAGAAAGGAATGCAGAGTAACCCAAACAATATTTACCCACCACATCCACAATGGGAAAAACACTCCATATTCGACTACTCCAACACACAAACCACTATCCATCTTTACATTCTCTTCCCGTGCTAGTGGATAACTCTTACATGGTATCCTCGCTTGTATTTTTTCACTTGACCTTTTGTCATAAGCAAATTGCTGCATAGACTTTATAGTAATCAATTTTAAGTGTCTATGTAACATTTACCTAAGGCATTAGTCACTATACAACAATTTACTTATGTCCTTAGTTAATATTTTGCAATATCTAGATGTTGCTATAATTTAAAATCATAGTAATTATTCTCTTCTTACCTATAGCATGTTAGTTTTTAAGAAGTATTTCCTTAATAGAAATCTCAGAAATTGGATTAATGAATGAAATGGAAAGAATGTTTACATAGATCTAGTTCTTTAAATACATAACCAAATGTATGTTCAAAAGTTGTACCAATTTTCGGGGCCTCTAGTAATGTTTCCATGCCACAGCATCACCACGTCTTCATCAGCACTGAAGTGAACTTTCATGAAGTCATGGTTCCCAAACCTTCTCACCAGTTCATAGCATCTTCATTAGTCTCACTACATTTTTAGCCTGCCTCTCTCCCCTGAGGAAACACAGATGAGATTGCCTAGCCCAGCTGCTGGCACATAGTAGGCACTCACTAAAGGTTAGGTAAGTCTGCAGCTGATTCTGTTCTGATTCTATCCATGCCCCTAGGAAAAACCGCCTTTTGAAGTGCTGGCTTCGAGCATACAAAGGATGGAATGAAGATAAACACAAATATATCTGCGGGGTCATTTCCACAAAAAACTATACAAAGAGGAAGGACTTACTTTTTGATTGGTCTACTCTCTTGAGTTTCTGTTATCCGTTTTGGCGGACAGATAGACCTGAAGGAATTATTCACACAGAAGTGTAATGCAATCTTCATTGGTCCTCTTCTAAAGAAGAGGGGTGTGTGTGTGTGTGTGTGTGTGTGTAAGATTAACCAAACCAACATTGCTCAATGTTGTGGGTCAAAACCCTGGAGGCCTGTCAGAATGACCTGTAGAGAGTTTCTTAAATACAGATGTCTGGGCCCCAGCCCAAATCCTCTAATTTAGAATACCCATAGGGCGGAGCCAGGTGTTTATAATTTTTTAAATCTCCACAGGTGATTCTGACAGAGCCAGGACTTAGGAACCAAATAAATCAACCAGCAATGAGGTACTAGTATTAATGACAGTTGTTCTTAGTCCTTCCATCTAAATTGGAAACAAACTCTAATAGAGTTTTCTTTCATCACAGCTTTCCCCTGTCTCTCGCTTCCACGTGGAAAAAGCTCTGCCGGCAGGAATACTCCCCTCTCTTCTGAGCCAGCTTCCCACAGGCCCTCGGCCCACCTCTGTGGATCAGCCCCTGAACTTTCTACTCTCATAGGAGGCCTGGGCTTCTTTAGGTTTCCAGTCGTGGCAACTAGGGCCTTTGCAGTGCCTGACTGAAGAACTAGCAAGTTTCCTGGGCAAACAGGTCCACACTATTGTGTCCAGAATCTACGCAACACCTGGGTTCTTCTCGAGTCTCCTAGTTCCCAACTCAGCCAGGAAAAGGGGTGCTATTTCATGGGCTCCCTCACACCCCACCAGTAAGTTGTCTATTTACATGTCTTATCTTCCTTCCTGGACCACATGCTTGTTGAGGGCAAGTTTGCACAGCTCGCCCATGGTCTGTAAGGCACAGAGCCTGGTGCCTAACAGACATCAGACAGGTATGTGATGAGCAAAATACAAGAGGAGAACTGACATCCACGCCACACGTACTCTGTGCCCAACACCATGGGAGGCCTTTCGTTACATGGTCTCAAGCTACCCACATCACATCCCTGTGAGGCTGGGTTCCTGGTCCAATTTGCAGCCAAGAATAGCAATGATCATCATACGAAGTTCATTTGGTCAAAAACAGTTTATAGGCAAGAACATAAAAAAGTGAGAACTTATTCCCGTTTTTCTTCCTGCGGCCTAGTTTTCTTGAAATAATTTACACACACAGCTGAAAGTCTACAGATCCTTTAAGAGACAGACATATAGTTATCTAAGTCATGATTGTTCTCTCGGTGGGAAATTATCAAACTGACGAGGTCTAACCCAGACAAGTGCCCTCTCTGTTTCTATGTTGTTCATTATCATGAGATCTTGGTATTTCAGATAGGTTTATGCTATTTGGGCTGGGCACTTAAGATTTCCCTAAGGGCCAAGGCTGAGTAATTTTCAGGTAATGAGCTTTAATGTCCAAGGAAAGAGATCCTGCATCACCTTCTGAACCTGTGCCATGGATCTGCTGTAAGAGTGTCAGGAGTTCTAGAACCTTACGTAATTGATCTTGTGACTTGAAACTGAATCACTTTCAAGGCTTCTTCCAAAATGGTTTTTGCCCTCCTGAACTATACTTTATTACAGCTGCGCTTATCCAGACACATGAAGAGAAAGAAAAGGATAATTCCGTGGCGCCTCCATCTTCACAGAGGAGTCTTAAAGTCACCCTGAGGCGCCTTTACCCACAAGGGCAGAGGGTACCACAGGCGAACTTTACCCCAGCCTGAAAAAGTATTGAGAGTGAGAGCTAGAGGAAAGGGAGGTTCTTCTATGTACTCAGGATTCAAGTTTCTAGTTCCCCAAGACCTCTGAGCCACACCCCCGAGGAAGCAACCCAAGTTCTACAAACCCTTGGGCACGTCACCAGTCACCAGTGAGAATCTGCGTCAGTGTGTAATATCAGTGTGCGAAGTATAGTAAAATTCACAAGCCCAGACTCTACTCACTCAAAATTTGAGGGCATAAAACCTTAAAGCTGGCACTCCTTCCCGGTACAGACGAGGACACAGAGACTCAGAGACTCAGAGAGGTTAAGTGACTTGTCAGAAATCACACAGCTATCAAGGAGCAGAACTACGGTTTGAAAGCAGTTCTCTAGAATTTGAGTCAGTCCTGTCCTGCTCTGTTTATAAGAGTTCTACCCATAAGGTGAAGGGAAAGATGAAATTTAGCTTTCTTTTAAGATAAACTAATTTATCATCTAGAAAATAGCATAACTGAGGAAATACAGCGATGAGGGTAGACAGGAACATATATGCTTTTCCTACTAGAAAAGAGATCATTAGGCAGGAAGAAGAAGTAGGAGGTAGGAATTAAAAGTCTACCCTTCGATTTGCCAGTGGGGTCATCTGAGGAAAGTTAGTTGACTAATGTGAACTTTAAGTTTTCTCATCCAGCAAAGGGACCACAAGGTTATTCCAAGATTAAATGAAATCATACAGATAAACTAGCTGAAACTTACTCAATAAATGTTACTTCCTTTCCTCAAAACAGCTATAAGCTAACCATTATTCTTCTCTAGTCATTAAAGAGTGAGTGACCCTTAATTTTTTTCTTGGCCATTGTGTTTACTTATTTGTTCAATTGTTTCTTTCCTGCCTCCTCCCACTAGGAGGTAAGCTCAAAGGGGACAAGTCCATTTCTGTCCTCATCCCCTTTTCATCCCCAGTTCCTAGTACAGGGCCTGACTTATAGTAACGATTAGAAAAAATTGACAAATGACATAAAAGAATTAAAAACTTCATAGAGAGAAATGAGACTATTCTCCCTCACCATTATTTTTTTTTTTTTTAAAGATTTTATTTATTTATTTCACAGACGGAGAGAGATCACAAGGAGGCAGAGAGGCAGGCAGAGAGAGAGAGAGAGGGGGAAGCAGGCTCCCCGCTGAGCAGGGAGCCCGATGCGGGCCTCGATCCCAGGACCCTGAGATCACGACCTGAGCCGAAAGCAGAGGCATCAACCCACTGAGCCACCCAGGCGCCCCTCACCATTATTTTTTGAGGGGGAAAGGTAATATTTTACTAATTCTTTTATCCTAAGTGTGTCCTATGTAAAGATATGGTTATATGTATATTTTAATTTATGTATATATATACATATACACACATGTGAATCCAATATAGTGTATACAGTACAGTTATAATATGTGTATACTAATAAGTTATAAAAAATGCTGTTATATAATTATATACTAATAAGTATATATGTAATAAATGTATATATGTACATTATACATGTAATTTATTATATCTGTAATAAACTATATTTAGATATCAAAATAAATTATGTACAAAATATGAGATACTGTTTGCTTTTGGGGAGAGGTAAAGGAATAGACACTCCAAGAGGAACAAAGAGAGGTTCAACATTAATCCACAAATCCATTTTTATATTAAAAATGATAGGCAAAGTAAAAAGAAAAAAAAAGCTCAGTGGGAAAGAGGGAGAAAAACTCAATGGGAAAGACACGCTGATATGAAAGAAATATTCAGAAACTGACTCTGCCCTAACAACCTTATGAAGTAAATAGTCCTATTCCAAGTTTACAGATGGGGAAGCTGAGGCCAAGCAACGTTTTCAAGGTCAAGTAGGCAGCAAGCAGCAGGCCAGGTGGGGAAGTGAAGGCAGAGGGTGTTAGACACCAGGCCCCACCCGTTCCTGCCTCTGGGATTCAGCTGGATTCCACAGCTGATCAGACTACCACCCACAGAATTCCCAGGTCTGCCTCAGGAAGACCCTACATAGTCGTCATTATTGGAGCAATATCACTCTCCAAAGGACTGGGATCACTGAACATCTTTCAGGCAAATACTGTATTTGTGAATTGTTGCCCTATTATAAATAAGATACTGGATTAGCCAGTTTTCACTAGATTATGGTCATCAATAACCCCAAACTCTCAACTGATTTTCAACAACAAAGATCTATTTCTCAGCCCCATTTCACATGTTGGCTGTGGCTCTGCTCCTGCTTCTTCATGCAGGATCCAAGCTGAAGGAGCACTTCTCTACGGGACACGCTGGACATGGCAGGGAACAGAAACTAGATACCAGACTGCAGCGACCTTTGATGTTTGCCAGGAACTTCTGCTCAGATGCGGCGCACATCGTTTCCTCTCACACCATTGGCCAAAGCAAATCACATGGCCCAGCATGATCGCCGTGGGGCCTCCTGGTAGACTCCTCCCACAGCGAAGTACTGTAAACTGGCTATCAACAGACATGTAAAATTATTAAAAGGTGCAGTACAAAATGAACAATACAATATTTCACAGACACCAGTTTCTCTGCTATTGGTAATCAACAGGTAGAGTTTCTGTTTTCATTTCCAACGAACATCCTAACTCTTTTTTTTCTTTTTAAGATTTATGTATTTATTTTTAGAGAGGGTGGATAGGGGCAGAGGGAGAAGTCTCCAGCAGACTCCCCGCTGAGCAGAGCCCCACACAGGGCTTGATTCCCACCACCCTGAGATCATGACCTGAGCCAAAATCAAGGGTCAAGTCCTTGGCTGACTGAGCCACCCAGGTGCCCCTAACACTTACTTTTTTTCATTTACATAAATCGGGTGCCTGGGTGGCTCAGTGGGTTAAAGCCTCAGCTTTCGGCTCAGGTCATGATCTCAGGGCCCTGGGATCGAGGCCCACATCGGGCTCCCTGCTTGGCGGGGAGCCTGCTTCCTTCTCTCTCTGTCTGCCTCTCTGCCTACTTGTGATCTGATCTCTCTCTCTGTGTCAAATAAATAAATAAAATCTTTCATTTACATAAATTCTTTCTTTCAGAGGTTCGGCCTGCTGAAAAGTGTTTAAATATTCCCTGAAGTTCCCAGAAAGTTCCCTGCCCTTTTCTGAGGGAAATGCAATAAATAATAAACAATCATGACCTGTTTTAATATGCTATGGTTCTTTCAAAAATTACAGCCACACCTAACTGATTTAAATATACCCTCTTAGATCCACGGATGTTTGTTGTGTAATAATGACATTTCAAAAGAAATATAAGTGCCCAGACTGGGTTCATTTTGTTAAACAATGGTTTGGAATTTCCCCTTTGTGGGTGTTGGAGTCCAAGTGAAAGGAAACTCAATTAGAAGTGTCTATTCTTGATTTAATCGTCTTGTCTCAGTATTGTCATTCTTAATATTTTCGAACAAGACATCTGCAGTTTTGTTTTGCACTGGACTCCACAAATTGAATAGACAGTTGTGCTCACAACTGTCCTTCTTCTGGAACAATTTCTCTGTGACCCCATCAGTAGACTCAGGCACTTCTCCCAGGTGCATTCATAAGGCCCTGTGATTACGGCCTTTGATACCCTGTGCTGAAATTTTTTTATATATTCTTTCCTTCTTATCTATAGGTTCCTTGAAAACAGGAACATTGATTAATTCATCATTGAATTTCCAGCACCTACTACCAAAAAAAATTGATGACTAAATGATTATCAGACATGAGGAATATTTCCTTAAAATTACCAATTCTGTGAAATCGCATTCTCCTGTGGAAAAGAAACCACTCAGTCCTGCCCCAGTGTTCTTCCTGTGCTTCTTGCCAGGTACTGCCTCTGTGTGTGTGTGTGTGTGTGTGTGTGTGTGTGTCACTTCTTTATCCATTTATCCACTGATGGGATTTACATTGCTTCCACATCTTGGCTACTGTAAATAATGCTACTATAAAGATGAACTCCTTCAGCTTTTGTTTTTTCAGGAAAATCTGTATCTATCCTTTGTTTCTGAAGGACAGCTTCTCCAGGTATAGAATTCTTGGTTGACAGGTATTTTGTTTTTTTGTTTTGTTTTTTTTTTTTTTAAAGATTTTATTTATTTATTTGACACAGAGAGATCAGATCACAAGTAGGCTGAGAGGCAGGCAGAGAGAGAGAGGAGGAAGCAGGCTCCCTGCTGAGCAGAGAGCCCGATGCGGGCCTCGATCCCAGGACCCTGAGATCATGACCTGAGCCGAAGGCAGAGGCTTTAACCCACTGAGCCACCCAGGCGCCCGGTTGACAGGTATTTTGAATATTCATCCTATTCTCTCCTGCCCTGAGAAGTTTGAGAAAGGCAGTCAACATGCAGCCACTTGTCTCCTCCTTCTAAGGCAGTCTGTCTTGGTCTCCGAGGTACAGGAGGCACTTCAGTCTCATTCTTGTGTTCTAGAATTCTCTCAGTGGTGTCTTGCTTTTGAATAATTTGTAGTTGTTCTTCTTGTGAAAGGGAGTGAAGTCAGGAACAACCTATTTTGCCATCCTGGGGACAGCACTTTCTCCTACTTTGAATAAAATAACTGTAGTGGGACACCTGGGCAGCAGAGTCAGTTAAGTGTTGGCTCTTAATTTTGGCCCAGATCATGATCTCAGGGTCATGAGATCAAACCCAGTGTTGGGCTCAGCTCTCAGAGCCAAGTCTGCTTAAGACTCTCTCTCCCTCTCCTTTTACCCCTCCCCCATCTCTTAAATAAATAAATCTTTAAAATAAATAAATAAACTAGAGTTATGTGCCATTTGTTTTTTAAAAATTCTGGGCAGTTAGCCAAACCCCAAACTGGGCAAAATTACATAACATCAGCATTGCTTAGATGCAGGTATGCAACATGGTGAACCACATAGGTCTGCCTAGGGTCTAAATATTCCTGAGTTTAAATTCTGACTCTGCTATTTATTCGCTATGAGAACTTGGGTCTTTCACCTAAACTTCTCTGTGTCCGTGTCTTCGTTTTTTAAGAGGAGATAATATCTGCCACCTCACAGGTTTGTTCAGGAGAACAATGAGAAGATACCTGTAGCGTCTTCCACCGAGCCTGGGAAACACAGGGAACCACCCCCAGCCCTCCCGGCAGCAGGCCTACCCCTTAAGTGGCTCAAATGCCTTGATTCCCAAACAGCCCAACACTCCCTGCTTTCCCTCCACCCCATCCATATGCTTTTCCCCTCATCATCTCCTCCAAATTAATTTCTGGGTATAGACTCAGTTAATCTCCAATCCACAATGGTCAATAAATTATCATTTAAAAATAGTATCCTCAAGTCTTGGGTTTCTGTAGAACAATTCCTTTGGTAAGAGAGGACTTTATGTACTTTGAAAATACATGAATACATCTGGGTTGTCCCCTCTGATATCAGTAAGTAATTAAGTAATTCAATGAGGTCAAATATTAAAAAAGAAAAAAAAAGTCTTGCTTGTTTTACTGAAAAAGGATATGGCATCACCGGTAACTCTCTGATAAAAGGCAGCTTATATATAGCATGAATCTCCTAGGCTCCACCCAGGGGAACTGTTCTTTGTGACATTTTTTCTATCTGGTTGCTTTTAAGATTCTTCATAAATAATACTTGACAAAAAGAAAAAAGAAAAAGAAAAAGAAAACTCAATAGTAAAGCTATTTTTAAAAAAAACTTATCATCAGAAATGCTCGTCTTATTTATTCGGTCGATTGGGGTGCTTGAATCCAACCTGTAAAGGAAAAGATTTTATAAAATACTGTACAAAGAGAAAGTGATTTTGTTTGAAACTCCTTGGTGAACTGCGGTCCTGAGTCATGTTCAAATGTTACAGGAGGGGCCTCAAGCTGAGGGTCACAGACGGACCCTAATCATATCCAGCACAGTGTGCAAAAACATGGCTATACCCACCCAGGGACATTTTTTTGAGTGCAGGAGCCATAGTTTTTATGAGATTTTCCAAAGGATCTTTAGTTCCACACTTGCTTCTCACCCTCTCCCCCCAAAGTTAAGGCAATCATTCTCAAGATGTTTGGTATCTTGACTGAACTATTTACCACATCTTTTGTAAACTGAATAGCCACTTCCAATGTCTATAAATTCATATTTCTATTTTAGGACTTTTTTCATAAAGGCATCACGTACATTTGGAAAATTTTAAGGAACACTTGGAGGAACTTTAAGGAACACAAAGAACACTTGACTCTAAACTGGTGTGATGCAATGTTTCCATGCAAACAGGGATGGGATTAAACGATTTCTTTATATGCCTTCTCATCTTAAGGACTTAGTTGCCTGGTTTGCCACTTATTTGAAGTGATGCCTTTGAATGACCTTAGACATACCCTGGGACCTGAAATAATCAGGACGTAATTCCAACTCTTTACAAAATGTTGTTCACTGCAAATTTGTTTGTAACATCAAAGCATGGGGAAAAAATTTCAGTAAGTGATAGGATTTCCTAGGATAGATTAGTATGCAATGTTTTTAAGTGATGCATTCAAAGGATTTTTCACAGCCTGGTAAAACTTAATAGGAGTAAAGTAAGCTGAAAACAAAGGGAACAAAATTTNAAACAAAGAGAACAAAATTTTATATATATATATATATATATATATATATATATATATATATATATAATGGTATAAATATGTTGCAAAATTACCTGTAATGTTTGTATCTGTATATATTTCACAAGTTACATATGTTATTATAACTAGCCTGAAGGGACAGATACCAGAATGTTAAAGTGGTTATCTCTAGATGGTAGGATCATAGTTTTGCTTCTTTTTGTTGGTGGTGCTGGTGTTCTCTCTTTTCTTTTTTTTTTTTTTAAGATTTTATCTATTTATTTGAGAGAGAGAGAGCACGAGCCTAGGGGGAGGGACAGAAGGAGAAGCAGATCTGCTGCTATCTATCCTAGGAAAAAATTGTTTAATCCTATCCCTGTTTGCATGGAAACATTGTGTCACACCAGTTTAGAGTCAAGTGTTCTTTGTTACCTTAAAAAAATCCCCAAAAATTTTAGAGACTTGAACATACTTAGTTTTGATGAATGGCTATACAAACATGCATGCCCATGAGCTGTAAATGAGAACACTGTCCTGCCTTTGCCTCTCATAACAGTCCTCCTCGACCTTACCAACCCAACTGGTAGGAGAGAGCATCTCAGTGTTGTTTGGGATTATCTTTTTTTGATGACCCCCAAGATTAAACATGTTTTTACTTTTGTTGGTGATTTGTATTTCTTTCTTTGTGAATTGCGTTCATATTCTTTTTACTTCTGCCATTGGAGTCTGCAGGAGAAACTTTTTTGTTCTCTAAAACTCTTTGTATATGTATTTTCTGGCTTCTAGCAGGCAATTTATTAGAATATGCTTCATCTTATGATTATTAATTAGAATTAATTAGAATAATTAATGGGAATAATTGATTAGAATATTAATTTAACAATGTTTAAGAGAAAAGGGAAAGAGACACTACCACATGAAATGTATACACTGACCTAGGAAAGGGTGAAAAAATTAGAGTGAGAAATACAGTGTTTCTGTGATATGTGTTGTTTTTCAAAAAAAATTTAACTTTTGTGGGTGGTGATTCTTATTTTTATTTTATTTTGTTTTTGCCATATTAAACTTCTATGGTCAGGTTTGTGGGCCATTCGTTTGTGTTTTCTGGCCCTGTTATCACACTTTCACAAGCCTGCTCTAGTCACAGGGTATGAGTATAAAAATATTTACTTTAAGCATCATCTAGCAGTTTAATGTGTGTCTTTAAACATTACAGTCTTTTACCCATTTATAATTTCTGTCTAAAGTACAATCCCAACATTTTCCCCCAAATGGCTAGTGAGTTATTCCAGCACCACTTATAAAAAATCCATCTTTGGAGCCGCTCTATCACATGCTAAATCTTTTTATTTTATTTTATTTATTTATTTGACAGAGAGAGAGCACAAGCAGGGGGAGCGGCAGGCAGAGGGAGAAGCAGGCTCCCTGCTGAGCAAGGAACCCAATGTGGGACCCAATCCCAGGACCCGGGGATCATGACCTGAGCTGAAGGGAGACGCTTAACCGACTGAGCCACCCAGGTGCCCCATCACATGCTCAATCTCCATATATATTTGGGGCAATCGCTGAACTCAATATTTTGTTCCATCCTTCCATGGCTTTTCGGTGCTACGACCACACTGTTTTAATTCCCGTAGCCTTTAATATCCCAGATAACCTCATGGCTCACCTCCTGCAGGTCTTTACTTGATACCACCTTCTCTGTGAGAGTTGTCCTGAGCACCCTACTTACTTCTCTGTCCATCCCTGCCCTGCCCTGCACTGTCCCACTATCAAGTCCCTTCTTAGCTTCATCCTTTTCCTTAACACACGTCACCATCTGACATCCTACATTTTACTGTCTGCATCTCTCAACTAAGTTCCACAAGAACAGGGATTTCGGTCTGTTTTATGTACTTTTGTATCCCCGGGGCCTAGAACACTGCCAAGCACAGAAAGAATCTCAAAAATAGTTGTTGAATGAGTGAATATCTGGTAGAGAAAAACATCCTATATACAACCACTACCTTTTTTTGAGAACTTATCAGCCCTTTTTACACAATGATTCTTCCATGAAATACAGAATTGATTTGGCCAACTAAAAAAGAAAAAAAGAAAAATGGGATTTTGATAAGATTAATGCTGCATAAAGAGATTATTTTAGGAAGAATTGATAACTTTCTAGCACTGAATCCTTCCAAGTAAGAACCAGTTATTTTTCTTTTTTTTTTCAAGTCTTCTTTTATGTCCCTCAGTATACTTTAATGATTTTCTTCGTAAAGAGCCCATGTATCCATGTATTTCATATTATGATGGTTCCTAATTAGTTGTGATTTTGTTCTGTTTTGTTTTAAAGATTTTATCTATGTATTTGAGAGAGAGAGCATGCACATGCACAAATGGGGGGAGGGGCAGAGGCAGAGGGAAGCAGACTCCCCACTGAGCCAAGAGCCCAATGGTGGGGGGGGAGGGGAGGGGGACACAGGGCGGGACAGACATGACACCTGATACCAGGATCCTGGGATCATGACACTTAAGGGACTGAGCCCACCCTGGCGCCCCCGTTTGTGATATTTTCTTTACTATTCACTCACTTATTCAATAAATGTTTATTATTATTTACTAGGGACCAGGCACAGTTCTAGAAGCTAGGGAAGCAGCAGTGAGTAAGATGGTTATCTGCCTTGGTGGAGTTCCTGTTCTAGTGAAAATGGAATTCTTTTTCCCTTATGTTTTTAGTTTGCAGTATATAAGAAAGCTATTGAATTTTGTGTATTTACCTTTAACCTGTCTTCTTACTAAATTCTCTTGTTGCTTCTAAAAGTATTATGATGGATTTTTGGGCTTTCCCAAATGAACAATCACATCCCCTGCACATAGTGATAATTTTGTATGTCCTTTCCATGGGTATGCATCTCTGGTTCATTTTTCTCCTTTTATCCATTAGCACAATGAAGTTTTCCAATGGTCCCTGTATTTACCCACACTAGAATTTCTGGAAATTAACTCTATTTTTATAGTAAAAAAGAAAGCCATAAAATTTTTTTTGATCTTTAGGCCTATATAATATACCAGAAATTTTAATTTAGGTGAATAAAAATATCTGGCATGATACTATTGAGATCCATTGTATGCAACTGGTGTAAAGGTCATTTTGAGAAAATCTTAATTTTTTTTCTCCTCACTGGCAGATTATTGATGTAAAATTGGTGACAAAAGAAGACTGAAGTTGGTTTATGTTTAGGCGGCTAATTAATTTATTGAATCAGTTACTACTAAATCTAATTGTTTTTGAAATAAAACATAAAACCATGTTTCTCCACTGAAAGTTAGAAAATATTAAATCTACTTATTTCTTTTATTTTACTTGCCACTTACTAATTCCTTGTACAAACATTGCAATAGCCAAAGATTCAATTTGCATACCTATGCACATTGAAATAAGGCTGTATGAGTAAAGCTTTATGCCACATTTGTAAACTAAGCTTTTCCGGGGAGGTACACTTGTCCTAATAAAATAAAACAGAGATTCAGGGCCAGGATACATGCCCATTCCCACTTCTACAGCTTAAGAAGACGCAGCAGCCCGATGCGTCTTGCCCATGCTCACGCAATAGGTCACGGAGCTCAGACTCAAACTCTGATTTTCTGTTACTCTCCAAATATTCTTCCTACATGTTCTTCTTTTCACTTGGAATTATTCATGTAATTAGAAACACTCAAACGTGTTTCCTCACCTACTTTGAAAATTTTCTCAACTGTTACCATTGCATATTATTTTAGCAGGAATTTATTTCTTATAAAATTCACATGCAGCTTTTGATTTTACGACACCCTTTTCCTGGAGGATCCAATAATGCATGTATGTTTGAAAAGAGTAAATTACAACAGCCCTTTGTATGGGGAAACAGAAATGATGAGTCTTCTATGACATAAATCAACATGCTAATCATTAAAAAATAGATGCATTCATTCATAAGTGTCACAAAACACTCCAAACTGAATAGGAAGGAATATCTGAGTGGCACTGATAACAGCCAAGCCTGAAGAGGAAACGAAACAGCCCATTACAAGCTATTGAAAAATTCCACTAAAAAAAAAAAAGAAACGAAAAGAAAAGAAAAAGACACACAGCAGGAAATTCCTGACCAGTAGTGTAATCTCTTACACAAATGTGCTGGCAGATAAATGGATTTTTATAATTTTGCTTACGCCCGCTGCTTCTTGCCTCTTTAGATATGTCACCTTGCAGATGTATTATAACTTCACTCTAGCCCTATTTAATGGTCAGTTTCAATAAATTGTAGGTTCATCTTAATCCCTTCAAGAGACTCTTGGCCCTCAACCCAAAAGTGGGGGAAGGAGTCAGTAAACTAAAATACCAAAAGAAAACTTACTATAAGTCCCAGGAAAAGTATTACATTGAGGATTCAATACCCTAATTTACTATTATCATACATAAGGAATTAGGCAGTGGAAATTTTAATGTACTAATTAAGCCCACAGCTGTAGAACTATAAACATGGCAATGAGAATAAAGAGCTAAAAAGTAAATGAAATAAATATGTCCTAAGCTTCATGCATATGTTAAATACTGACCTGGATATTTTACCCACATTATCTCATTTCATTTTTATAGCAATACCGTGTGCAAAACGACTACTGTGCTCATTCGAAGATCAAAAACCTGAGTTTTTAAAGATGAAGTTATATAACCCATGCCCTCACTTCCCAGGCAGACCCAGATTTAGTCATTCCTGGCTCTACCACTTTCGGCCTACACAACCCCGGGTGAGTCTTGAACCTCCGTGAGCCTCTCTCTCCTCCCTAGTTAAATGAGAGTGATGAGACCCACCCCAGCACCTCACTAGGCTACCTCGAAAACACAAAACTGCGAAACAAAGCAGGGGACTAGTTACTACTATGGACACTAGCAAACACTAGTTAAGCTAATAAGAGAAAGTGATGGGAATTGATTTCCAAACTGTTTTCTCAGACACTTAGTTTTCAAATGCTTGATTACGCAATCCTGTGCTGTGTTTTCCAGGCAAGGTCTTTAGGGTTGAGTATCACTGAATCATTTCCTTCATATTCAGATGAAAGATATGCCTGGATAGGTCAGGTTCCCACCCTGCTTTATCTTAACGATCCGTACATTGCAGGTAAGCAAACAATTAGTATTGTTAAGAATTTCACTTATAGGAGTCTATGATTCCCTCTCTACAGATATTTCCAGCATAAAAGACAAGGACTATTGTATTGGACCATTGACCTACTGACTCTTGGTCCACAATGACAAGCTCTCTGCCAGCAAAGTGAGAGTGGCAAGAGAACTAAACCCAGAGTTTTCAATTTTCCTTGTTGACTAAATTCAGTTTTCAAAGTACATC
This sequence comes from Ailurus styani, assembly GCA_002007465.1. Lineage (NCBI taxonomy): Eukaryota > Metazoa > Chordata > Mammalia > Carnivora > Ailuridae > Ailurus > Ailurus styani. Next base: position 462,896 of record LNAC01000100.1, read on the forward strand.
CTGTGTGGATCTACAAGATAAAAAACAGACAATAAAAGTAATAATTTATTAGAATATTTTATCAATCTAAATTTGTCACGTGTTTAAGATTAATAAACCAAGACAATGAGTTTTCAGGAACACACAAAAAAATTTGAAATTACAGGTTTTTCATGGTAGTGATATAGATCTTAACCTCAGTATCCAAATATCTCATTTTGTTGTTTTGTTTTCACTAAAGTGAGATAAGACTGATTCACAAGATTGCGTACGAGAACAGTTTTTGTTGGCTGGTGGTTTTGTTTTGTTTTTGTGGTTGACTGTAGACTTGGCTGTTTTGTTTGTGTTCATATTTAAAAGCTTATATTGCTTTTCAGTTAAGCAGTTTGCCAGAGAGACTTTGTTGGAAACTATGCATGTAAGTAAGTTAACCTAACCATACAACTTAACATCATCAATAATTTTAATATTGTTCTGAAAGTATGTGCAGATAAAATGATTGCTTAGCTGGAGAACTCAAGAGAGTCAGCTGAACAACTATTACAAACCATGAAAAAATCCAGTATGATAAAAAACATAATATGGAGAAGCAGTAGTCTTCGTACACACAAACAGCAACCAGAAGATACAATAGAAGGAATCGCCACCCCAAAAAATTAGTAAAAAGGTAAAAACTTCTCAAGATAAACTTAAGAGTTACTTTTTAAAAGACTGAAACAAAAATATTATGTTTTTGGTTTAAAAGACAGCATCTTAAGATGTCAGTTCTTTCAAAGTGAATTTATAAATATTGTGCATCTGCTCCCTAAATTATTAGAAGGATTTATGTTTTCAATCTAGACAAGTTGATTTTAAGTACTGGTATGAAATTAAATGAGCAATGAGAACAAGGAAAAAGCATTTAGGGAAAGATAAAAAGAAGAATTAGAGGGCACCTAGGTGGCTCAGTCGGTTAAGCGACTGCCTTTGGCTGAGGTCACGGTCCCAGAGTCCGGAGATCGAGTCCCACATCAGGCTCCCAGCTCTATGGGGAGTCTGCTTCTCCCTCTGACCTCCTCCCCTCTCATGCTCTCTCTCTCTCTGTCAAATAAATAAATAAGATCTTTGGGGAAAAAAAAGAAGAAGAAGAATTAGGAAGGACTGATCAGACCAATTATTAAAGAGGGAGAGAAAAAAGGGAGGGAAGGACACGAGGCAGAAATGTAAGCCTATATAATTGCTTGGTCTGCATTGAATGTCTCAGAAGAAATTGGCTATATTGCTGGCTCCTTAGATGTCTTTTGCTCCATTTTAAAATTTTATATCATATTCATGTATAAACAACCTAAAAATTAAAAGATAAAATAATTTTAATATGTAGATGCTAATCAGATAAAGATAGTAATAATTTTCTGTTCCATCAAATCAAGGGAAGCATATCAATTGCATTTAAATATCTAGAATCCATTTTGGTTTACAATCTTAATCAGAGATTAGTTATACTATAATGTGGTATATTTTAAAAATAGTCGAGCCTTCCAAAACCATTTAACATTAAGCTTTAGCATTCAGAATAGTCAGATTTTTAAAAAAAGAGAAAAAGAAAAAGAAAGAAAAATATCTGTTTCTATAATTGCTACCTAGGAGATACATTAAAATATAATTTTTAATACAAATATATTACTTTTCTCCTCCTTTCTACCTCACTAGTATACAAATGTCTTATTATAGACATAATGGAATGAATGAGTAATTAATTATCTTATAACTAATTCTTAGTCTTGAATTTCAGCAGAATTTCAATGATACTAGGAGGCATAAAATCTATTAAAACTCTTAATATTGTCCCTGATACATAGAGACACGCAAGAAATATTCATTGAATAAACACAAATTATTAAAGATATTTGGTTATTTTTTGGGATCCTAATGCCATTAAATGGATTTTAAAACTATGCTAACTGGGATTTTTTTCAGGTGTAAATGATATTTTTTAAGCCCCACTTTGAAAAATTAAAATCACAAGAATTAAGACTAAAATAATATCAATAAAAAAGTAAACAGGAAAGAAAACAAAACCCATATTTTCCAATATATTAGCAAAAATATTCTAATTGTTCTCCCATGATCATGTGGTCATTCAAGATCCCTGAAATGCATTATTATAAAAAGACACATCATTCCTTGCAGCATTATAATAGCAGTAGCAAAAGTCTGAACACAGTCTAAATATCCATCAGTAGAGAACTGGTTTTGAACAAATTCTAGTACCTTCATGTAATGGAATACTATGTAGCTATTTAAAAGGATAAATTAGGTTTCTATGTGCTGGCGTAGAATAAACGAGATACTCTGTTAACTTTGTTAAAAGCATGGAACGGAGCAAGGAGCCTGGGGTTCTCAAGTCAGGGGGTAAGGATGGAATGCCACACGGTTCAGACATCGTCCCTGGAAGATCCCTTGGAGCAAGGCCAGTTTGGAGGCTCACAAACCCTCTCTCAGGGAAGCCACAAACCCTCTCTTGGTAAATCCTGCACTGAGCTGGTGTTTCTTTGGTCCCAAAAGGCGTTTTAGTTCCTCAGCCACACATCAGATGAAGCTGACTTCCACGTCAGGGGCCATGTTGTATGATAAACACGGTCTTTACAAGCTAGCCTCCCTTCAGCCATGAACAAGAAGGAATTCCCGCAGTATGCAACAACAGGGACCAACCTTGAGGACATTATACTAAGTAAAATAAGCCACTCACAGAGGGACGGATGACTCCTATGAGGTCTCTAAAGTAGTCAAATTCACAGAAGTAGAGAATGGTGGTTGCCCGGGCAGCAAGGAGGGGAAAGGAAAAGTCACTAATCACGGGGTATAAAGTTTCAGTTATGCAAGAGAAGGGCGTTCTAGTGATGGCTGTACAACAGTGCACCTGCACTTAGCAATACTGCACTGGACCCATTACAATCTGTTGAAAGGGTGGATCTCATATGAAGTGTCTTTACCACAGTCCAATAGAAATAAAAAGTGAGCCTCACCCTCGGCTCAGGCCGTGCACATTCTGAGGGTGAGCCCAGCTGAAGGAGCAAGAAGTCGGGGTGTCCATCTTCTGCTCCCTCGTCAAGTACGATCGATGGCAGGTGTGATCACCAGCACTGATTCTCTCCTGCTTTGGTTTCTTTGTGTTGTTTTGGTTTTTTACTAGTATCATGTTTGTTGCCTACTATATGCAACTGATTGTTTTCCACTTCAGATATTTGCAGTTGATCGAATAAATTAAATCAAGTTCACTTATAGCATACCTCCTCTGTAAAATTCTCCCACTTGTATAAAATAAAGTACACACCCACATATATACTTACCTGTACATTGACTATCTAGAGGGATCGAGAAACTGGAAATGCAGGTTACTTTTGCCAAGAAGAACAGGCGACCTGCAGAACTGGAGTCAGAAGGATAATTTTTTGTATGTTTTTATATTATTTGAATGTTTTACCATGTATTGCGTTACTTTTTTTAAAAACCTCCAAGTGAAAATACTGTGTTTAAAAATGCACACAGTACCTAAGGATTTAAGGTCTAAGCATAGACTTAATAACTATTAACCTCCTGCTAATAACAACTTACTCCTCTATCCCAATTCTTAACTTTTGGGGTGCTCACAGAATTTTTGGAAATTTGATAAAAACTAAAATCCCCCTCCCAGTAGAATACAGATAGATACACACACATAAAGCCACAGGTTCCTGAACTTTGGATGTAACCACAAGTTCCTGAACTCTGTTATGCCGCTGGGATTCTTGCCAAAATTGTTTAACTGGAAATCTACCCATGAAGAAATAATCAGCTAAATCCAACATATGGGACAATCTTCAAGATAACCATCCTAAATTCTTCAAAGAGTCAATATCATGAAACAAAGTAAAACAAAAATATAAATCCAAAGAGACGAAGAGACACAACTAAATAGAATGTGGGAGCCCTGACCAAATCATGAATTGGGGAGGGAAAAAATATCTATAAAAGACATATTTAGAACAACTAGGGAAATTTACATATGGATTCTATATTGGATGATGTTAAAGAATCATTGTAAATCTCAAGGGTGTAATCACGCCTTTTATACCAAGATGTGAAATGTCAAGAGGTCTGCCATCTATTTTTATGGTTCAGAAAAATACACACACAAATAGTGCAAATGAATATAACAAAATGTTAACAATTGATAAATCTATGTGAAGGGTATATAGGTACTCATTGTGCTATTTTTCTAACTTTCTATAAATCCGAGATTTTTCAATTTAAAAAATCGGAAGGGTCGTGCCTGGAGGGTTCAGTCAGAAGAGCACGTGACTCTTGATTTCAGGGTCATGAATTCAAAGCCCCAGACCAAGTGTAGAGTTTCCTTAAAAATAAAATAGGGGCGCCTGGGGTGGCTCATTCGGTTAAGCGTCTTAGGCTCTGGTCATGGTCTCCAGGTCCTGGGATCAGGCCCTGAGTCAGGGCTCCCTGCCCAGCAAGGAGCCAGCTTCTCCCTCTCCCTCTGCCCCTCCGCCAGCTGGTGTGCACACACACACTCTTGCTCTCTCCCTCTCTCTCTAATTAATACGTAAATAAATAATCCTTAAAATAAAATAAAAGTTTTAGAGACAAAAGTATTAAAAAGTTGAAGGGAAAAATTCCCTTCACTCTCACCTAACACACCACCACCACCAAATCTCCCCTTCCCTCCTATTTATCCATTTGACTTTCCATCGCCATCCTTCTTGCCAAAATGGATTGTCAGTGCTGTTCGAGAAATCCAGCCCATGGGTGCCTGGGTGGCTCAGTGGGTTAAAGCCTCTGCCTTCGGCTCAGGTCATGATCTCAGTGTCCTGGGATCGAGGCCCACATAGGGCTCTCTGCTCAGCAGGGAGCCTGCTTCCTCCTCTCCCTGTCTCTCTGCCTGCCTCTCTGCCTACTTGTAATCTCTCTCTCTGTGTCAAATAAATAAATAAAATCTTTAAAAAGAAAGAAAGAAATCCAGCCCTTGATTCATTTCTTCCAAAAGTATTATGAAGCAGAGACAATATCTCCACCTGAGCCCATGCCTCCGTTGTCTTTGTCTCCCTTGGCTCACCTGTGAGCTTGGTGAAGTCAGGAACCACACTCTTCCCAATCTTTATCACCCCTGTGTTGAAGCACAATAAGGGAAGGCAATAAACATGAACTGAACCGACCTTCTGGGCCAGTTCACTGATCTCTAGTACCTATGGTGTTATCCTTTAGTACAGTGGGTAACAGATTTCCTGAGATGAAAAAAATGCTGACACCAGATCATTAAAATGAAGTTCTAGTGTTGCCTCTCCTATGAGCGTGGATAAAAAGAGCCATGCTTCGCGTAGCTTTGTGCCACCTGAGCAAGAATATGGAAAGACAAAGCAGGCCTGAAGTAGTATAAAGGTAAGGGGTTTCTTGCACTGTCATCTGTGCTCACTGCTGGCTCAGTCTGACCTCCACCTGCTAGCTTTTTATCCCCTAATACTGCGCTGACAGCATTTTCTGTGTTGAGGGGGCTGCAGAGCCCGTCACGGGCAACACAGAACATCCTACTTTAGAGTAAATAAAACTATTTCAAGCAAATTGGAAACTAAATGACAGAAAGTGCCACAGATGGAATACTCTGGGAGCAGGAGGGGAATGCTGCATTGTTCCTAGTCCCCACACCCCAGGAATGGAGTAATTCCAAAATGCTGGCAGCAGACCCAAGCTGACTCTAGCTATGCATACAGAGAACAAGCCAATGGAATCAAATTAATCTTTGGGAATAAGAAGAAGCTCCTTTATTCTCTGATACAAGAAGAATCAAATCAATCCAATGTGATCAGTGTTTCACTTTTTTTTTTTTAGAGAAGGGGAGGGCCCAGGGTAGGAGTAGAGGGAGAGGGAGAGAGAATCTCAAGCAGACTCCCCACTGAGCTCAGAGCCCAATGCGGGGCTCCATCTCATGACCCTGAGGTCATGACCTGAGCCAGAATCAAGAGTCAGATGCTCAACCAACTGCACTACCCAGGAGCCCCCCAAAAGTCTTTCCTCTTAACTGTACTCATTGCCTCTGATTTTTCCTTCTCCTATACCTTCTTTTCTCTTCAGAGAGGTCTCTAGAAAGGAAACACATGGCCCTCAACCAGTTGACATTTAAATTCTACAGAACTCTCTGAAATACATTTTGTTTACAGTAAGCTTTAGGAGACACAAGGCAGCCTCTTTATGAAAGTCATGATGATTGGTTAAAAACAAAACTAAATTTAAATCAAAGTATTACTAAGAGTATCAGGAATGGAAAAGTAGGGCCAAGGACTTTATCTGGAAGAACCTAAGGTTAACACTATGTTACCTGGCTTTAGGAAATTGCTTATTCTTTTTACAACCAAGTACTCTCTTATTTCCTGTTCTCCTTTTTTTCTATTAGTCCAAGAAGACATCAGAGGAGAATAAAAGAGGAAAAGGGGTTTATAGAAACCCTTGGAAAAAAGGAAGGCCATTTCTTTCCAAGTAGTGAGCAGGTAAGATCAACCCCCCGGAAATTCCTAAGAGATTTACTACCCACCCAGGAGGTCTGCTCTGCCTAGCTCTGGACAAAACACGTGTAATTCCCCCAGACTGGTGTGTGACCTGTTGCATCACCTACCCCTAATTACACAGTGGATCTTACCTCCTGTGCTTCCTCCCCAAACACCACTATCCAGTTGTTCTGGGCCGGGGAGATCAGATATTCAGATTAACCATTTCAATTCTCTGCTAAGACCAGAACTCTTAGCCTGGGTAAAGGAAGGGAAATTGTGGCCCACCTTTCACTGCCAAATAGTTTCGGCCCTGACTTCTTTCTTATTTGAGAGTCCACTAAAACCTAATCTCTTGATTAAGCTTTTAAAAAAAGTAAATGCGGGGTTCACCTGGGTGGCTCAGTTGGTTAAGTGTCTGCCTTCGGCTCAGGTCTTGATCTCAAGGTTCTGGGATTGAGCCCCATGTCATGTTCTCTGCTCAACAGGAAGTCTGCTTCTCCCTCTCCCTCTGCCCCTCCCCTGCTAAGGTTTTCTCTCTCTCTCTCAAACACATAGAATTTTTAATAAACAAGGAAACAAATGAATAAAGAGGTTTGTAATGGCAGAGCATATTGGCTCAAGATAGGGGTTAGGAACTGGGACAAACAACTGATGATTTAAAATATCTTTCCTATCCTAGCCTCTTTTGTATCTTCAGGTCCTTTCTTCTGCATCTACCTGCCCTCTCCTTTTTTTTTTAAATTTTATCTTAATTCTAGTATAGTTAACATACAGTGTTAGATTAGTTTCAGGTGTATATATAGTGATTCAGCAATTCCATACATCACCCAGTGCTCACGATAAGTATGCTCTTGTCCCCTTCACCTAATTCACCCATCCCCCCCACCCACCTCCGTTCTGGTAACCATCTGTTTGTTCTCTATAGTTGAGAGTCTAGTTTTTTGTTAGTCTATTTTTTCCTTTGTTCGTTTGTTTTGTTTCTTAAATTCCACATGTGAGCACAGTCATATCGTTTTTCTTCTTCTGATTTATTTTGTTTAGCATTATATTCTCTAGATCCATCCATGTTGTTGCAAATGGTAAGCTTTTATTCTTTTTTATGGCTGAATAATATTCCATTATGTATGTATTACCACATCTTCATTATCCATTCATCTCTTGATGGATATTTGGGCTGCTTCCATAATTTGTCTATTGTAAACAATGTTGCTATAAACATAGAGATACATATATCTTTTTGAAATCACATTTTCATATCCTTTGAGTAAATACCCAGCAAGATAATTAATGGATTGTAGGGCAGTTCTGTTTTTAACTTTTTGAGGAACCTCCATACTGTTTTCCACTGTGGCTGCACCAGTTTGCATTCCCACCAACAGTGTAAGAGGTTTCCTCTTTCGCCACATCCTCACAACACCTGTCGTTTCTTGTGTTTTTAATTTTAGCCATTCTGACAGGTGTGAGGTGATATCTCATTGTGGTTTTTATTTGCACTTCCCTGATGATGAGAGATGTTGGGCATCTTTTCATGTGTCTGTTGGCCATCTGTATGTCTTCTTTGGAGAAACGTCTGCTCCTGTCTTCTGCCATCTTTTAATTGGTTTATTTGGTTTTGGGGTGTTAAGTTGTATCAGTTCTTTACATATTTTGGATACTAGCCCTTTATCCAATACATCATTTGCAAATATCTTCTCCCATTCAGTAGGTTGTCTTAGTTTTGTTGATAGTTTGACTCTTTGCTGTCCAGGAGATTTTTATTTTGATGTAGTCCCAATAATTTATTATTGCGTTTGTTTCCCTTGACTCAGGAGACTTATCTAGAAAAATGGTTTTTGCCCTCTCCCTTTTTTTCTCTTCCTTTTGACCTCTTCCCCACCCTCTGCTGGTGTCAATTAGTGACTGCCAAAGGCACCTGACTTGCTAAAATTATTTGTCTCCTGAAGACTACGAGCTCCCTCCTCCTTTTCACTCATTTATCAGCTTAGCGGCCAGCAAGAAGATTTAGCCCAAATTAGTACATAGTGATCCACTAGCTCTCTGCGCTCTGATGGTCATTGAGCAATGCGCTGTACCAGGTGCAAGGGAACAGAAGAAAGTCTTGTCCTTGTCTGCAAGAAGCCTGTGTCCCAACAGAGGGAAACGGGCGTACAAACAACTAAGTCTAACAAAAAGAGAATCACAGAGATGCAAATACAGAGGGGAAAGTGATTAGATACTAATGAACAGTGATTTCACCAATCCTTACCAGATTATACTGCAGAAAAAAAATTTTTTTCTAAAACAAACAGTCAAGAGTGCAAAACAAAGACTTGTTGGATGTCATACAAAGAAATCTTCAACCTCGAAAAGCACCTCTCCTCCCAAATTTTTGCAAGGGGCGAGGCACTGCAGCGTACAAATGGTTATGCTTTAACAGAAAAGGAACTACCTAGGGTGCCTGGGTGGCTCAGTGGGTTAAAGCCTCTGCCTTCGGCTCAGGTCATGATCTCAGGGTCCTAGGATCGAGGCCCGCATCGGGCTCTCTGTTCAACAGGGAGCCTGCTTCCTCCCCTCTCTCTCTCTGCCTGCCTCTCTGCCTACTTGCAATCTCTCTCTGTCAAATAAATAAATAAAATCTTTAAAAAAGAAAGAAAGAAAAGGAACTACCTAGATAGAAGGCCAGGGTAACTTCTTGTAATGTTATGTTCCCACTTGAGGCGACGCTTATACAAGATCAGCATTTATTTTCTGCCAGATGCTACAAATAAAGCTGCTTAAATTGAGCAGCAAGGTGCAGACAAGCAAAGCACCCAGGTCCGCACAACATCAGGCGGGGGAGGGGAGGGGATGTCCCACCGGTAGGTTATTCCCCTTCCCTTATTCGTTACCAGGGGATTAAGGGAGTTCACAGAGTGCGGGCCTGAGTGAGTAACCTGATAAATGTTTCCCAGTGGGGGGCAACCAGGACACGTGGAAAGGGCAACACCACTGGGAGAAGACAGGAATGCAGGGGGGAGAAGGGCGCCAGTTAGAGGCAGCTTCTGAGGCCCCGGAGGCCCTGACTATAAATAACTGCTTTTCCCCCACGTCCTCTCACGTCTTCCCGAAGTCAGAGTGAGATTCCTGGCCAAAGGCTACATCGCACACCCGCACTCCCGTGGCTTCCTTTCCCAAAGGGCGCCATTCCAGAATGCAATGGGGCGGGGGCTGGCGGGGGCCAGCAGGGATTTGGGGAGGGTTTGGGAGCCCAGTGCCCCTTGTCTGATTCCTGTCTCCCATTTGCCAGCCTTTTGAAAATTGGGGGCAGTGATGATGAGGATGGTAACTAGCAATCAAAGCATAGACACTATGCTAAGTGCTTACGTGCGTTATTCACGTACTCTTCAGAGAAAAACCCTGAGGCAGTATTAAGCATTATTATAAGTAATAGTAATACTTCCTCCTTTACAGATGAAGAAATTGCCATTCTGAGAAGGGTTAATGAACTTACCCAAGGTCTGACCTCGCTGCCTGAACCCTTGATCTCTTATACTATGGTGATAATGCCTGTCTAAACAGGGCATGGAAGGGGTTCCCATTAATCTACATGGACACCAATTCATGCTCTTGTCACTATTTTTGGTGCTTTTGCTGGAGACGGTGATACTGTTTTTGTTGCCTTTCTCCCTTTCCAGGTGTGAAGAGTTCAGAAATCTGTTAAGCCCAGATCTTCAGCCTTGATGCTGGCAAATCCAAACTGATGCCTTGGGGACATTTTCAAGCACCAAGAAACAAAACCTATATGCCTGTTAGATGTTTCATTGTTAAAATATATCTAATGAGGATGAATGAGAGATCAAGAGGCAAGGAAATGGGATTCAGTACTAGTATTTCAACTTACTACCCAAAAGGGTCCCCAGTGCTTATGTTTTTAAGAAGCTCAGAATGACAAAATGTAGCGTACACTGTTCTTACACATTTCACTTAAATTTCCTAAGTTAAAATAATGTATCATATGCTAACTTTTGACTGTCCAAATTGTACTTCCATCCTTATCTTTTAATTCACTTTCATGATCATGAAAAAACTATGATAAATGTTTAGACCTCTGACGTGCTAACATGCCAGTCAGATTAAACACAGCAAGCATTTGGCATACACCTAGAGACTTCCCTAAGTAAAATAAAATTATTGCATTTCCTCACTTCCTTCCCATTGCCAACTAATGTCCTCATGTCTGAAAGGGTCATTTTCAAGGCCCGTATCTATTTATAATAGTGTATTCACTGTCTTCCTTCCTCTGGCACATTGTCTGTGACCTTGACCATTTCAGGCTGATAGAATAGTGCCATCAACATATGTTGATGGACCTCTAGACATCTCGTAAGGGATTTCATAGTTATTAAAAACAATAAAGAGTGACAAGGACAGTTCTCTACTATAATACTGACTGTCAAGAGAAAAATGTCACACTTACAGTAAAGTACCCAGAGGCATAATTAGGGGGAGAGAGCGGAGTGATTTCTTGAACACAGTAATGAGGGGCTAGGGTAAAACATGGCAGCAAGGGAAGGTGCCTTCTGTCCAGCAGGCCTGAGCGGAACCTCCGTCCACAGCAAAGGGTCCAGGTAATAGTGATGATTCCACATCCAAAGCGTGGAACCCCAGCGAATGCCCAAGTTAGCCGCACCTGAAGAGGCTCCAGGAAGAATTTCTGTGGAGAAATAAGATGTTCTAAACTGTTTAACTTTTCCCAACAGCATCAACATGAAAACTAAAATAATGAATCCTCCTGGGCACCTTCTAAGAACATTAAAGGAATTTAAACGTCACAGTTCCTGAGTGCTCATACCCATAACCACAAATCCAAACACCCCATAGAGCTGTAAATAAATTCTGCCTGAAGGTCTCCTTCCTGTTCACATATGTCTCCATAAAATCTGGTAGGATCTCCTCCCTTTTATCCTAGCCTTTATCCTTGTCATTCCTATCAGTCAGGGACAGGAGGTTAAAAAAAAAAAAAGAAAAAGCCACAAATAAAGTGGGCTCCAGATGCCTGTTCAGCTAACTGGACAAAATCTGCTTACCTAGGACTAGAAAAAAAAAAGTGTCCCTGTAACCCAACATTAGGTGCTTATGACACTTCAGGGCCCCAGGGGAGTTTAGTGTCTCCTCAGCTGTCCTTCCAGTTCATTGGAAGATTCCGGGGTGCATGGCTGTAGACCCACACCTTCTATCCTGGTCCCTGGCGCTTCTTCTCATGGCCGAGTGGAGCCCAGGCCTGAGAAACCGACGTCACTCCCTCTCCTCAGTGTTAGCGGCGGCTTCAACGATGGAACAGCTTTTTTCTAAGTGACTTTTCTCACCTGACAGAAAAATCATCTGTTCCTCGCTTTAGTCTCATTCACCTGTCGACACCCACTCCTGTCCCAGCTCCTCCACTTCTCAGCTGTGGGACCTCTCTGATGGGCCTCTGATGGGCTGATGGGCCTCAGTTTCCCCATCTGCAAAAGGAGAGTAGTTGTGGTGTCAACTGCCGCTGTGACAATTGAGTTGGTTAATGAGGGAATGTGCTTAAAATCATCCCTAGGACACAGTAAGGACCAAGTCATTGCTCTGGCCTCTAGTACCCTTACCGGTGGAAATAGCAGCGAGTAGCAGGGGTAATGGTAGTATTCTCTGTCCCCAACACAAGGGATTGCGGTGCTGTTATCTTTCCCTCTTTGAGATTAGGTTGAGGGTGAATAGTTCAGACCCCCCCCCCCCCCCGCCCCGCTTTAAGAGTCTGACTGAAAACAAAGCCTACTGCCAATGTTCTGGGACCTTTACCGGAAGGTTTTCCTTTGCTCTTGACAGGAGGCACTGTCTGTTGAAAGTGTCCCTGTCACCTCTCTAGTATTAATAACTACCAAACGTGACTAGAGAATCCTAAACATGTCAGTGATTTGATTCCAGGGGTTTACATCATGATGGAAGTAGTCAAGGTCACAAGGTCACGAACAATAAGATTGAAGGAAGACGGCAGCTCCATGACACCAAGCCCAAATTTTCCCCAGCTGTTCTGTCATGGGCATTTTTTTAGGATTTTCATCCTATATACTGCCTGTGTTTGATGGATCAACCTTTCCCCGACTACATTTTATATTTTGAATAATGCCCCAGTTTATGGGATTGAATCAGGGTGATAACAGAGAATGGCAGGAAAACAGTGGTCTCAAATCATTCCCAAACCCAAACTTCTTCACTCAGAATGAAGTCTAGGGCTGGGGCAAATAACCTGGCACATTACTTGCTTCTTCTGCGCCAAATTTCTAGTAACACTCAAAGGCTGGGGTTTTATAATATTTTACCTGAGGCTTAAAATAATAATAGATCCAATCACTTAAATTCTTTTTTGTTCATCCAATATTTGAAATTTTTATAAGCTCTAAAATAATATGTTCTGATCACTGAAAATTTCATTTTATGGGACCCTATAATTTCAACACATGTCTTAACCTAATTTATTCTTGTTTCACCGTAAATCTAGAGGGATCCTGGTACCAGCCAAAGTAGACGTGGTCAGTCACTAACAAAGACTGATTTACTTAGCCACTATGCACATTCTTCACTGGAGGAGGGAAGATGTGTTGAGAAATGAGTTACTGAAAATAATAATAATAATAATAATAAAATATTATTTAAATAAAATAATATAATAAAATGACATTTTCTTTCAAAATTAAATATATCCTCGCCTTGATGTGGATGGGGTACAACGGTCAGAAGACAATCTCTCACGGTGGTGGATTGATCCAGAGGAATCTCTGTTCTCAACCCATTGTCCCCACTGCAAGGGTTCAGACAACCGCTTGTGGATGGTGGGAGAGGATCTTGTCCTACCATCACCTCAAACCAACACATCCAAAACCCAAAAGACTGTACAGTGGGCTCTTCACTCAAGAACAAGTAACGTAATCCATCTCATACAGTGACGTAAGTCACCCTGTACAACATCAACTTGGGCAAGGAATTGCGAGAGGCATCCCTAGACTAACTAATTCCTAGCTGCTAACCATGGGAGTGGGACCCACTCTCTTACTGTTGGGAGCCTGAGATGGCACCGCAGCAACAGTTAGTGAGTGACACCCCCCCCCTTATGACCCTTCGACGCACTCTCTCCGTCTCCCCTAGAGTTCCTCCCTCGCTGTGGTCTCCACTGCTCTGGTGTACTGACCACCAGAGCAGGTTTCCAGTTACACCCGTTATCTACGCCCCATGATTCCACGGCTATGTAGGGAAGATTCAGGTGTCTGCGGGTGGAGGTGGTTGGGGAGGAGTCCCTCACAACGATCTGGTCTGAGTGAGACCACCTTACATTGCAAAAGTCAATCTCCTGTTAGTATCATTCCCCTGCCTTATTAAGTTAAAAGAGGGTGGGCCTCCCTCCCAGCTTTGGATTATATTTCAAAAAGATGCCCCCAATTACCATGTTACCCTAGATAAAATAGCTGCCCCAAACCTCTCTATTCCATTAATAAAATTTACTTTATTCTTGGCATTTAACATTAGGTAAAATTCGTATGAACTTTTTTAGATCCTGATTGTCTCACTGTCCATCTTCCGTCTGACCCCCCAGCCCTCCTAGAATACAAACTCCACGGGAACATGGGCATCGCCTCTCTTAGGATAGTCACTGTTTTATACCTAATTCCTATAAAGGTGCCTGACAGAAAGTAGGAAACTTCCAGATTCTGTGTTTCCAGTTATTTATTGGTTGATCACATGGGCACCGCAATTACAACTTGGAAAAAGCTGAATTCTGGGAAGAGTTCCCAGAAAATCTACTTTTCCTCGTTTATTTTCTACCATCCACCATTCTCCCTAGCTAGAAAATTCAGTCATCCTGGAATTAACTTCTCTCTCTTCTTTCTCCAACTCCCCACATTCCTATCCTCTTCCACCATTTTCCTCCTGCTTTCCCTTAGAGCATCTCACCCCCTCCATCCCCTCACCCATCTAATGGGCTTCCAACTGAAGCCAGCTTTTCCTCCTCAGTCATGGCTCCTTTCTGCCGGAAAGTGTCACCGCCTCTGCGATGCCTTTTCCTCACCACTGCAGTTGGCAGCTGTCTCCCTGGACATCACACCCATGTGAGTCTTGATTCGGTCAGTGCTTTCTAGGTCTTTATGGGTCTCACACTTTCTTGAGAATCTGATAAAGGTCATAGCCCGCCCCCCCAAAATCTACATGTTCTTAAACTTCTATGTAAAATGCCTGGACTCTACATTTTAAACCCTTTAGTATAACAAGTATCATGGTTATTTTGTTGAAACTCTCTACTTAAACACACCTGTCTTCCTCACGAGAGTGTACATCATTGGAGGATATGTTTGTACCATGCTTTATCTTCTTCCTTCAATCCCTTTGTGTGCAACACTGTGTTTGGTATGCACACAGTACTGAAAACGGTAAGGCATTATCTAATGCAGTATTTAGGTATTAGATTAATACATTTCCAAATACTAGTCATTTGAATAACACACTCATAATTTTTGCCATATCTGCTAGAATTTGTCCTATGACTGACTGACTTACCGCTTGTGGTAAGTTATTTGCAAAATTATTGCCAAAAATTCTTTCCACCTCTCCACAGGCATGCCACTAACCTCCCAAAAAGATATAAAGACTATTTCTCTGCCCTTTGGGTCTCGACTTGTCCCGTCACTTGCTTTAACCAATGAAATGTAGCAGAAGTAAAGCTTTTCGACTTCCAGATCTTGGCCTGAAGAGACTTTGCAGCTTTCCTTTTTGATCTCTGGCGATCCCTCCGAGATGTAAAAAAGCCCCAGCTGGACTACTAAGCGATGGAGGCCACGTGAGAGAGAGGCTCAGTCAGCTCCAGCCATTCCAGCCACTCCAGCTGGGCCGGCAAACATGAGAGAAGGCGGCTTGGACCTTCCAGCACCATCCAAGTTGTCAAGAAGAAGGGATGACCCCAGCAGACATCACGTGGAGGAGAAGAATTGTGCACATGAGCCTAGCTGACCCATAGAATCCTGATAAATCATGGTTTCTTAAGCCACTATGTTTGGGGTAGCTTGGTAAACAGCAATAGATCATTGATTTACTGCTTTTCCTTAATTACACTTCTTTTTAACTTAAGGATATGTTAAAAGCAAATTTTTGTCACTTCCATAGGTAGAAAATTAGTATCGCTTTTTTTCATAAAACTAAACGCAATAAGAAAAGAACAAAGTAATATTACTCACTTCTAGTCAAATACTGCTGCATACAGAAGCCTCTATATTAGTTTCAAAGGAAGATCCCCAAAGATCAGAAAGGTATGAGTGATAGACCAGAAGTAAACTGGAACTCTCTCTTTGGTGTAAACTGGCCTGAAAACAAATAGAATGAAAATAACATGCTCAGTCATCCTGAAATGTGATATTATTTATCACCAAAATTCATTATTTTGTAGCTGTTGGTAGTAGATGATAACAAAGGTGGTAAACAACCACAGCAAAACTGAAGTTACTCATATGACTGACATTTGGAAGATGCTGTATTAACTAACCTAACACCTAAGCATTGAGACAGGCAGGTAGTCAACACTTTTAGTACCTTCTACGCAACAACATAAGGCTAAACGGAGAGGGGTTGGAATGAAAGCTAAGACATAATGCAGTCCTGTCCTAGAAATACTTATCTTCTACTGGAGGAGATGAGAATGGGAGTAAATGGTGACAATTCATGAACCATGGCAAATGCAGCTGTATTCGATTTAAAATGTAAAGCCCATGGACTCAGGCTCAGGCTCCAAATCCCCTACATTTTGTGTACAAGTTGGAGGGTAGATGGCCATTTTTCAGCCCATAACTTTCATCAGATTCTCCAGGGAGTCAACTGGAGTCCCATTCCATAATTTGGGAAACACTGGATTAGATAATGCATGCGATCGTTCTTGGTTCCACTGCTTCTACCTCAAGGCTTTTGCAGATTGCCTGGACTTTCTTTTTTAGTTTGTAATTCTGAAATCAAAACTCTGACCTTCTCTTTCCTCTTTACAGCTGTCTTTTTATACTTCTATATTCCTTTTTATACCTATCTCACATAACAATACAAAAGTTCTCTTAAATTCCCTGATGACCAAACTCCCCTAAAGATCTCAACCATATTTTAAGCTCTTTGAAGTTAGAGACTTGTCCTCTAACTTCCTGCTTTTTATTATCAATAAACATCTGTTAAATGAAGAATAAGCCTCCTAGAACTCCTGCAGGAAGTTTTTCCTGCTGTCTAGGACTGATTAAGAATGTGTTTTCTATTGCTCAGACTAAGAACACGGAACGTGTGTTGAATCTGAAATGTGTGTATAATAAAATAGTTGGGGGTTGGGGGAGGCACCGAGTTCTTCCTGCAATGTGTGCCGTGTGGAGGTTCATGAATGTCTGCCTGGCCTAGCATTCGGCGTCCAAGTCTGCTTGCGTCAATGTTGACTATTGTAGATGGTGTGGGGACCATGCTTTTTGACATACAGCGCAAAGCAGCTCTTGCCATGTTATTCACACACAGGGCCCTGGGACCTCTCTAGGCATGAAATGAAAATGCTGCTGTTGACATTTACGCTTTTCTCCCTGTTTCTTCTTTTATCTTACTGCTCCAACATAGCAATTTTGTTTCTCTCTGGAACTTAAATCAACAGAAAATATAGACCTCTAAAAGTTCGGGACTTTCATCAGAATTTTTTAAAAATATGAGCCGTGTTGGGAACGGAGTGAGCTGAAGTCCCCTCTGTTGAGCGATCTTGAAGGTTTGACATTTAAATTTACTCTAAAATAGCTTTTGCATGAAAAACCAAGAAAGGGAGGATTGTGGTTTGTACCTTGGCATGGAATTTTATATGAGTGGGATAGAAACAGAGTGGTGGTGTTGGACCTGCCTGCAGGATTTACTGGCACTGATTGGGGCAGGAGTGGCCCAATGTCCAAACAAGCCCATAATTCATATGACTAATTCTAGCTTTGCTGAATCCTCTGCCCCACCACCCCCAACACACACACACACACACACGATCAACATATATGGAGATGTTAATAAAGCTATCATCTCATTCTCTTCAAAATGACTGATTCTCCTCCATAATTCTCCTGGCCTGAACTTTCCCATAAAAGAAGGGTGCCTTCAGGACAAGACATTGCAAAAGGCAGCAAATCAATGGGAGAACTCCTATAAAACTTTCGGTGACAGCACAGAATGAAACAGCTTTTATTCCAAGATGTTTTCAAGCCCTAGGAGCATCTGAAAATATTATATATAATATATATTATATAATACATATTATATAAAATATTATTATTTTATATGCACTATAATAATGTATTTACATATACACATAATACAGTTTATACGTATATGCTCTAAACTTTTGTTATTTTTTTCTAAATACTTTTTTTAACCTAAACTTTCATTTTTAAGGCATGCTTAAGTACCATCTGAATATACTCCTTGGTTACATGTGTTAAAGTTTAGTTCTTGAAACAACCTTTTCATTCATCTATACCCATGAACTCTTTAAATAAGAGCACTTCCTTATAACTACAAGTTTGAACTGATTAGCCATGACATTACATGACAGTTTACAAGCACTTAATATGTCTTATGTATGTATGATAGGAAACACCTGCCACTTGGAATGCACAGCTCACCTAGCACAAAGTCGCAGATTTTGAGGGAAATGCATGGTACATGAGGTAACTGCCGGATGCGTGTTAAAGCCCCACCCCCAGGGCCCCACGTAATGATTGCAATGACAGCCCTTGACATAGCCAGGACTATGAACTCTCACATCTTTTTTCTTAGCTCTTCTTCCAAAAGAAAACAAAGCGTGTGTGTGTGGGTGGGTGGGTGGGTGGGTGTGTTTTCCTGTGTTGAGGGTAGAAAGTTCTAGAAGTAGATGTGAGGTGGTCCCTGAGATACAAACACAGTTTATAAAGAAAGTGGGGTGCCTGTGGAGGGGGTTATACCAGAGGTCCTGAAATGATTCCTTCCAAGTTCAAAAATCTATTATCCTCTGGTTCCGGGCAATCGAATGAGCACAAAACTCTGCTTCTCCCTAGACCTAAAGAGCAAAAAGAAAGAGTGGAATGTGGACTGAAAGTTGGTTGAAGGATGAAGAGGTAGGAAGGCCCAGCCCAACTGCAGCCTGTCGAAGGCTGTGGTGAGTAGCATGGGCTCCCCAGTGCTTTAAGCCTCAGCTCCAGTGAATGAGGTAACAAGGCCGTCTATACTTTGCATGCCCCTGGATATGCCCCCCCACCTGGTGCAGGTACCCCCGTGCACCTGAATGGATCCCGCATTCACACTATCATCCCTGCAGTGGGCTCCTCTGCAGACAAGAGCAGGAGAAAGGCATTGCATCTCAATCTTGGGAAGTAAAATAGCCCTTCCTGTTGCCCCAGGTCTACCCTGATAACAGTGTGGAAGAACCTAGAAACAGAAGGTCTGGATTCAATTCCCTGCTCTTGGAAGCTTAATATTATAATCTACGTTATACAAGGAGAGGTTTCCTTATTTTATATGTTTGTTTTGTTCACCTCCCTAGCCCCAGCATCCACAACAGGGCCTGCACAGAGTAGGAATTCAGGTATTTATGGAGTGCTCCAGTGAAGGAATCCTAAGCCCTGGAAACCAAACAGACACATAGCCAGTCTTCAATGCTAAGTTCAGAGAGGAGAAGTCAGAATAGAAGTGGCCAGTGCTAGGGATGTTCTGTGCACCCTGTTTCTGTTGGGTTGGGTAAATTTCTCCCTGTGACAGTGTGAAACAGGACACAAGCAAGGTGATGCCTTCGAAAAGTTCCACGGTACCAAAGAAAATGCGGCTGTGCTATGGGTGTCCTAAACAGAGTGTACGAAGATACGATCTCTCTAATATGAGAGGAAGGAAATTCGAGAACAGATAGACAAAGATGGAAGGAGAAAAGAGAATGAAACCACTAGTGTAAGAGAAAAATGCAAGGAAACTCAAAATGCCATATCAGAATTAAAGCATTCCTTTGAAGCAATAATCATAACGGGTACTGCAGAAAATTGATTGTCGTGTCGGTGGATCACCTGAGTAGTTCTTCTAAAACACAGAACGAAAGTGAAAAAAAATGCATTAAAATTCAAATCGATTATTAACAAGGTTAGTATCTTCAGTGATTTTTGTTGTTGTTCCTATATACTTCTTTCTGTTTCTAAATTTTCCATAACATGTGTGTAGAATCATAATACTCAGAAATGGGAAAGGAAAAAATGAAACATCTTAAATTATCTGTTTATAGTCTTTTTTTTCTTTTTTTTGAGAGGACAGGAAATTATTCCCTAGCCAGCTGTGCCCCAGAGCCCAGCAACACTTTTCTTTCCTTCCAGCACCTCAACCACCGAATCCAGAAATTCCCACAAAATTTATTTTGTTGGGAATCGCTGTAGGATTTGGCTTTTTTAATAGGACTAGATCTCAGAAGGATCCCAATACTTTGGGTAAAATGGGGAGTATTAAGAAACAAACATGAAACTGAGAATACTATTTTCTTCCACTTTTTTTTTCAAGATTTATTTAATTACTTAGAGAGAGAGAGCGGATAGGTGAGAGGGGCAGGAGAGGGAAAGACAATCTCGGGTAGACTCCGTGCTAAGCGCTGAGCCCAAAGCCGGGCTGGGTCCAGCACCCTGGACTCCATCAGGAGTCCAGTGTTCAACTGACTGCGCCACCCAGGCGCCCCTACCTCTGTGTGTGATGGGCACCCAGCCATTGTGTTTAAATGCCTCTTAGGGCAGAGAGTACCAATTCCACTTAAAAGTACATATTTGGGGCCCCTGGATGCCGCAGTCAGTTGAGCGCCCAACTCTGAGTTTCGGCTCAGATCCTGATCTCAGGGTCATGAGATTGAGCCCCAAGTAGGACTCTGAACTCAGCAAGGAGTCTGCTAGAATTTCTCTCTCCCACTCCTTCTACCCCTCCCTGCTCTCTCTCTCTCTCTCTCTCTCTCTCTCTCTCTCTCTCTCTCGATCTTTCTCTCTCTCTAAAATAGGTGAATAAATCTTTTTTTTTTTTAAAGTACATATTTTGGGTAAGGGATAAGAAACTGTGCTTGAGCTACTGGGCCTTTGAGATTGTTGGTATTCTGATGGAAAATCTGCCTCAGGATCCTACAGCCCTAGCGTAGTGGCCTTGGCTGCTGTGGGCAAGCTTCCAATACTGCAGTTAGGGCTTTTAAACTGCAATTGGTCCTGCTAATATGTAGTGTTATTTCTTTCCCTCCTTCCCTAAATTTGTGAGCTTGTTTCTTCTTAAATGCTCCGCAAGATGATGCATGAATGCATTTTATTTCCTCAATGGAAATGTAGATGCTGCACAGCTGTTAGACTTGAAATCACCAGGTGGTACTTGGAAGCAGGAACTAAGATGCTGTTGCCAGGGTAACCACACATACTTCCAGCTATGGGAAGAGCTGCCATGTTTTCTCTGCACTTAGGAATATAGTTATAAAAGGATTGGCTTAGTGCATATGAATATTTACTATTTAAAGAGAACACCCATTTCTTCATAAACCAGCAGAATAATTTTTGATGATTCATCTGCCTGAAAAGACCTTTTATCTCTTCAGGGCATCGGGGCTCATCTTTCTTTGCCATTAGAATTGTAAGGATCCAGTCATAACTAATATTTTATGCTACCAGTAACATACCGGTACATCTCATTTTATACATTAGATAGATTCATTTTAAATAAGTGTTAGAGCTTAGCATTTATATCACTGTGGATTCTGTAAGAAAATACATTTATGGAATGTATTTAATTCATCAGTCATGAAAATCGTTATCTCCCTACAATCTGGGAGATGGAGAGGCTAATCTGCTGAGATTTTTAAAATTGCAGGCACTTGACAAACCTGTAAGGTGGTTTGGGATCACCCTGGCAAGGAGGAACCAGTCCCACAACCCTCAGAACAAAGCAGAAACGAAGCCAATGACACAAATATTCCTCCTGCCTCCTCCCTCTCTCCCTTCTTTCTTTTCTTAAAGATCATATTTACTGAGCCCCAGCTTTGCACTAGGACTGTGACCCGAGGTGTGAAAGTTTCTCTAGAGGTTGAACCCAGCAGGGAAGTGCTCGTAGTCAGGCAGGCTCACCCACGGTACTAGATTTTGTCAAATTGTCCTCCAAAGTGGAAGTGCCAGTGAATTTCTCCCGTGAGCGATGCATAAGATTTCTGTTTGTTCTACATCCTCACCAACACTTGGTCTCTGGTGGATGCAAAATCCTGTCTTCTGACAGTTTAAACTTTGCATTGCCCTGGTTACGATGTTCTCATAACTATTGGCTATTTGAGTTTTCTTTTCTGTTCACTGTCTGTTCATATCCTTTACCCATTTTTCTGTTGGGTTGCCTTTCCTTTATTGATTTATAGAGATTCTTCATATAGTCTGTGCAAGAATGCTTTTATATGTTTAATCTCTTTCTTTTTAAAAAAAATATTGTTTTTATTTATTTGAGAGAGAGCATGAGCTGGGTGAGTGGCAGAGGGAGAAGTAGACTTCCTGCTCAGCTCTATCCTGGGGCTCTATCCTGGGACTCCAGGATCATGACCGGAGCCAAAGGCAGAGGCTTAACCAACCGAGACACCCAGGTCTCCCTAAGTCTCTTTCTTACTTGTTCACTGGTCTTTCACTTGTTTAAGCATCTTTTAATTACTGAAGTTTCTAATTTTAACTTTGTCAAGATTATTTGCCCATGTTTTTCTTTGTGTTTTTGTAGATTGTTAAAGAAATCCTATGTTTTCTTTAGAATGTTTTCTTTAGATTTTTAAAAATTGCGCTTTTCACGTTTATGTCTATAAGCTATCTATAATTCATTTGTGTATATGGTGTGATATAGGAATATAATTCTTTTTTTCCTTATTGTACCAAAATTCATTACTGAACCATCAAAATTTTCCCCAATCTGACCTCTCATATATATCATATTTTCATATGTGTGTACATCTGCTTCTAGACTTTGTCATTATTATTCTGCCTTGGTTACTATAGCTTCGTAATAAGTCTTGGTATCTATTAAAGTAAGATTCTGCACCTTGTTCTTCTTCAAAATTATCTTAACCATTTTGGGCTCTTTGCCCTTCCACGTAAAATCTAGAAAACTTTACCCAACTGCTATTGTTATCTTGAGTATTTTACTCTATGGATTATGTAGCTGATTTTTACATACAAAGGTCAATCACATAAAATACCAATCTGATCAGCGGGAGTTTGGCTCCTTAAGTTGCATACACAAATTCTAAAAATACCATACCCCCAAATCATATTGAACAATGATTGCTGAATGACTTTGGTTGATTGTGGATATTGACAGACTTTGGGTCTTTCCTCAGAAAGAGACTCGGCCATCTTGGTCTACTTTGAATGATGCTACCCATCAGCAGTCAGTGGCCCATAGTCCTCTCCAGATCATTGTCAGTAACTGGCAGGAGCTCCCATGATTCCTGAAGAGGAGGAAGCCCTAGCACCAGCTTACAGCCAGTATGGGAGGTAAGACTGAAAAATGTCCCACTTCATCTACACTGCCCCCCGAGCACCTCCATGCTGCCTGCCCCTCAGAGTCCTCAGCATTCATCCCACTTCTAGGACAGGATTTAAGTTAGTCTTTGTACATTCAGAAACTTCAGGTGTGTCACTCCCTCAACAGCAAATGTAGGAATCTTGTGGTGTGAGATAATGTTACATGGATCTTTACATTCCTCTCACATATTTACTCCATAACAGCATTCAGAAGTATCCTTTTAAAATTATAATGATGTATAATAAACTTAGAGCTACTATAGCTATGTCTGTCTTCATCAAATGCTGGGCATAATTTATGCATCAAACAGAATGCCGAATACTTTGCATATGTCTTTCCAGATTATCTTTAAAACACTCTTGCAAGGTAGATAGATAATATAATCCCAAACTTGCAGGAGAGGAGGTTGAAGACCAAAGAAATTATTGCCTAAGGAAAGTGCCCCAACTAGCAGTAAGTTATAGAGTAAAGATTCAAGCCCAGAAATGTTCAGATTTCAAAGTCCTTTATCCTTCCTACAACACTTCAGACTATGTTAAAATCTTCTAGTTTAGAACAATAAACATAATATGGGGCGCCTGGCTCTTTCAGTCAGAAAAGGATATGGTTCTTAATCTTGGGGTTGTAAGTTTGAGCCCCACATTGGGTGTAGAGATTATTAAAAAATGAATAAACTTTAAAAATATTTTTTTAAACAATAGACGTAACTATTTGCATTTCAGGGATACTAATTTACAAATTGCCCTATGCCCATATAATGAACAATTCATTCATTTGAAATGCATTTATTGCCTATTATATGCTAGGCCCTGGATATTCTTTTTTTTTTTTTTTTAAGATTTCATTTATTTATTCGAGAGAGAGCAAGAGACCACAGCAGAGGGAGAGGGACAAGCTGACTCCCTTGCTGAGCAGGGAACCTGACATGAGGCTCGATCCCAGGACCCTGAGATCATGATCTGAGCTGAAGGCAGATGCTTAACCAACTGAACCACCCAGGTTCCCTCAGGCCCTGGGTATTCTTAAAAGCAGCTCAAAATTAAACCGAGGGGCAAAACACCCTGAAAAAAAGTTTTTAAAAAATGAAAATGTCGAATTAGCTCAGACACATGATAAGCACAACAAAACAGAAATGCAAGTTTCTCTGATTACTTTGAGAAGCTGCAGATATGCTAACTACTGTAAATTTTGCCAAAGAATTGTGCATTGTCCTTTGGTCCAGTCTGAGTTGAAAACCCTAAGGATTTTAAACCATTCGGAAAAGATTCTGTAAATAAGTTGGGACAAATTCACAGGCTAGCTACCAATGTAGATATTTCCCACATGAACTGTGTTACACATACTCAAGTGAGCAAAATATGTCTTAAAATTGTACTGTTGGTTAATCCTCTAAGAAATATGGGGGGGGGGATCTCTCATTTTAGTCAATAAAAAGTGAAAAGCCCAGTTCTTTTCATATGCTTTGGGTAGCACAGTATGTAGATCTCAAAGCTTTAGTTTTCCAGTTTGTAAAAATGGAGAAAATCATAAAAGCTCCCTCAAAAGCTCAGGTTGATTAAATGTGATAATGCATTTGAAAAGTACCTTAGAAAGTGTAATGTGTTGCACGCGTGTGACTTATTATTAGATAGAAGTTTGATCATCAAAACACCTGTTTCCAGAACTCTGCTTGTGCCATGAGTGAACTAAAAAAGCAGAGTTCCTACTCATTTTAGAGTGGGAAAAAGCCCAAGGCAGGAGATGGGAATGGAAATGAAGGCTTTCTAAATGAAAAGGAATAAGATTAGAACAATAGAAGTTATTTCAAGTTTCCCTAAGAAGGAGAGTAAATACAAGGGTACAGTAAAACTTTTGGTAGGTGGCACTGTCTTTGTGGGGGGATAGTAGGGCCACTACCTGATCCACACCTTCCAAAATTCAGGACCACTGAAACTGTAATAAAAGAATCCGGGGAGAGAATGTGAAAGAATCAAGACTTTCTGCATGTTTGGTTCAAGTCCAAACTTTAATGGGATTTTAACCTATTGCATCTCCAATGAAGAATTTGACTGGATAATACTGAAAAGAAATATTTGATAAGAAACAGGAGAGGCCAAAACTCACAAACCTTGTGAGGCCACTCCTGACGTGATTCTGTGTCAATAGACTGACTGGTTTACCCCGGGTCTTTCCCAAGCCTTCAGTCATTCAGTTACAGCTTGCAGACCACCAGAAATAAAAGAAAATGCATCATCTTAGGTCATAAGTGCATGCAGGAAAAAAGAACCAATGGCATTGCAGAAATATGATTTATGGCTTAAAGGGGCTAATACACCACTGTGTCTTTCTCTCTGTTTTCAGAGTCCTAAAAGGTCCAGTGGCACCCGGACCCTAAATTGAGTGCCTTAATAAAACCTCTGAGAGAAAACAGCCGTGGACTGTCAGCAAGATGCTTGTGGATTATCTGAAGTAGTGATTAGCAGTTGTCCCTCGGATTCAATGACAAAAACCACTACACCATCTCTTCCCCAACTGCAGCTTTTTAAGTAGACTAAGATGGAACAGAATGAACAGCACAGACTCTCAAAGGAAGCATAGGAAGTGTTATGCAAAAACCTGCCTTCCGGGCGACTGCATTCACTGTGCAGTTTGAGGACGTGGAGGAGGCGCTGGGGGCTGTGATCCAGCCTGTCCTCCCCTCGTGGGGCTCTATCCTCTGGGACGGACTCTGTCGGCCAGCGGTTAGAGGAGCAGTCTCCTAGAGAAAGGCCCCATTGCTTCTGAAGGGCTGCAGTAGCCCAAAGCTAACTGTCACAGAACTGTCACATAGTCCAGTGGGCCCTGCCTGGCTGACTCAGCAGTGGCTCCCTAAATGACTTAGGGAAAACCACAAATTTTCCATTTCATCCAGAGAAAGCCCTTCTTATTATTAAACTACAAATGCTTGACAATCCACACACTGACTGCGCCCATCCATCACCCACTGATGGGTGACACGAACGGTCTTTCTTTCGTTGGAAATAACATAAACAAATCATTATCAGCGAGGTCTCAACCTGAGGCTTTAGGCAAGGGCCTGATACTCCGCCATGCTTTCCTCACCTTCTCGTCCTCCAGCTTTAGCCCCAGGTGGATGGAAGGACCTAGAAGATGTGTCTTCACAACAGGGGATTAATCCCAAGGATCATATTTCTTTTAACTTTAACTAGTGATGTTCTGCTGCTTCTGCCAGCACTTGCTATTAACATCTATGATGTGGCAAAGACAAAGTGTGAGATTTTTTATTTGTTTAAACAAACACTTGCATGGTGTTTAAAATGCTTTAGGCACGGTTCTGCGTGCTTTCTTTATAAGCACGGACTCATTAAACCCTCACTCGTCATCATTCATTCTTTACATTTGTGAACACGGAAGCACAGAGCTAGCAAAAAGCAGAACCAGCAATTCAGCCAGGTGTTCTAGAGCCAGAATCCATTCTCCTATCTAAAGATTTTATTTATTTATTTATTTGACAGAGAGAGAGAGAGAGATCACAAGTAGGCAGAGAGGCAGGCAGAGAGAGAGGAGGAAGCAGGTTCTCTGCCGAGCAGAGAGCCCGATGTGGGCCTCGATCCCAGGACGCTGAGATCATGACCTGAGCCAAAGGCAGAGGCTTTAACCCACTGAGCCACCCAGGCGCCCCCCTTCTCCTATCTAGATTGCCCGCTGTGGTTGCTTCTCTAGTTGCAACACAACAGACACCTCTGAAAATATGTTTGCCAATATTTCCACCCAGTGAATAATGTCCTCGGTTAAAGTTTTAGCCAAATAAATGCTTTAGTCCTTAAAGCCGGATATAATACCAACATTTTAAAAAATACGTTTAATATCCTATCAAAAGAGCATATTAGGATGCAACGTTCTCAACTACAGTAAGCAAAGACCAGGTTTGCTTTGTATTTAAAAAAACAAAAACCCCACATACTTTCTACAGACAAATCTGAAAAATTTTTTAAAGGTGTATTTGTTTATTGGGGGGGGAGGGATGGAGGGAGAGGGAGAGAGAGTTTCAAGCAGACTCCACACTGAGCGTGGAGCCTGACATAGGGCTCAATCTCATGACCATGAGATCACGACTTGAGCCGAAACAGAGAGTCAGCTGCTTAGCTGACTGAGCTACACAGGCACCCCCAATCTAAAATATTTTAAAGCAAAGTAAAATGCTCACCCTCAGCTCCCCACTTTCCAGAACCAAGGGACACAAAAGTCCCACAATCTGAACTGTAATCTGACTTGTCAGAGAAAACATTCAGCACCTTTTCTCTTCAATTCTTCTTTGTAAATTCAGGTTACAAAATTTATGAGGTGAAAAATGTCAGTTGTATTTAAAAAGGCAAAGGGGAGGGTGAGTCTTTATCCAGGACTTCCCATGAAGTTGGTCTTCAGAATCACACACAGCTTTATCGATCAGAAGGAAACTGAAATACTACTTCTTAGATAGACAAAAGAACTTAACAGTCATCAAACCAGTCCTCAAAATGAACTTCTAATCCTTGTCAGATACGTGCATGCATGAATACATGTATATTTGTGTAAGTATCAATGTTTTATATGGTTATAATCAGCTAGCCTAAAGCATATGGCAAATTATGGACAATTGAGAATCAACTTTATAAAGTAACTAGGAAAGACTAGTTAATTAACTTCTGGTTCCTCCAAAATTCCAAAAGGTGCATTTTAGCCTAATGGATTAAAAACATAAGTACTAGGTACTTGCTGAGAGCACATCTGGAATCACTTTATCCTGAAACTGTTGTATAATGAGGTGCTAACATAGCCAAGTATGGCTCACCCCCCACTGAAATGAGTGTGTGTGTCCTGGACTTAACCCCTTTTCAGTAGCAAGTTCAAATTCCAGAACAGCTTGTCCAGGGATCATGTCGGCAGGAATGTGCTTGTCTTGGAAACCTATGGACCAAGATATGCTCATTCTTAAGAAAAGTAGATCCTGCAGATAACAGGGACTGGCCAATCCGTGTTCTCCGACATCTCAGAACTCCTCATTCTCCTGTTCTTACTCTCTCTCCAGCACCAAGCCCATATTCTCTTCAGCTCTACTTGGGAAACAAAAGACAACAAGCAAGAAGTTGTAACGAGTCCTAACAAAATATCAGACCAAGACATTTGGGGAGAGGCAATTTTCAGAGGAGACAAGCAATTTTTCACAGTGTCATTGATGAAGCATGTGAATTTACCATAGATTTCATGGCTGTCAATTCACAAGGTTTCCAGTGGAAATAGATTAATCTAATGGCCGCATAATTAGATTTATTAATTCCCATGACATGACACCCAGAAGTGGAATGAGAAGAAAGGGGACCTGGGTTCTACCTCAGTTTTCCCATTAACCATTAAGTAGTTCAGCCAGTGATGTTATTTTCCTGCCCAACCTCAGCTGCTTCCCTTCATAAAATTAGTCAGATAAACCTCTCAAATCCCTTCCAAACCAGAATCTATCTTAGACTCAAATTTTTTTTACTGAAGCTCAGACATACATATATATGTGTATGTGTGTGCAGATACAGAGAGAGAAAGAGAGAGAGAGAGAGAGAGAGAGAGAGAGAGAGAGAGAGAGAGAGAGAGAGNAGAGAGAGAAAGGGATTGCGAACAACCTACTGAAGAGTAAAATCAACATGAAAATCCAGGTGCTGCTCCCTCCCATTCAGACAAATCTTTAGTTACCATTTCTTCCTCATACACTTCACATGGGGTGCTCGCTGAAACAGACCTTGAGTTCCCGTCATTTATACCCTTCAGTCGCTCTCATTTCCTTTCCCCTTCTCAACCACCGTCACACCAAAAGGGATCTAGTACAGTGCAGAAATTTGCAAAATTGTAAAACGACGGCGCCCCATAACACAAGGCCATCCTTCTCCCCCAATGTTTTTATTTTGAGAAATAGAGCTATTTTGCTTTAAAATATTATGTATGTTAACACATTATTGGTTTCTTATTTTTTTAATGACTTAAATATGTTTAAGTTTCTAATGTGGCAAATATCCATAAATACAACCGATTTGAATAAACCCTTTGCAGTCCTCAATAATTTTTAAAAGTGCAAGGGGAAGTCCTAAGACCAGAAAGTTTGAGAACTGCGAGTGCAGTGGTTAAGATCACAAGCTCCAGAACCAGAAAGGCTGAGTTCAAATCCCACGTGTACCACTTAGGAGCTGTGTGACATTGGGGACAGTTGCTCAACATCTCCGTGCCTCAATTTCTTCATCGCTCAAAGGGGCGTAATAATAATAATACAGCTTGCCTCATAGGATGGTCATGAGGCTTAAATGAATTGGTACATGTAGTGTACTTAGAACTATTGATGTTATCCGTCACTCTCCTTGGTGTCCTTCCCTTCCTCTTCACCATCTCCATTCCCCTATTTTCTCTCTCTCCCTTTTGTTTTTGCTTGGTCTGGTCTGGTCTGGTCTGGTCTGACTACAGCTGCCTCTGCCTTAAGCCAGCAAGTAGCTGTGACTGGCATCGCTTCTGCCAGAGCCAAAGGTGTAGCGGCCCAGATCCCCCCGTCACGACCACCGCTTTCCTACCCCTGTGCTGTGCAGCCAGCTGCACTTTGAGTTTGCCCTTCACAGCAGCTCCATCCGCAAAAGACACCTGGAAAAATCAAAGCAAGCCGCGCTACATTTTTAAAAAACATGCTATGTCAGATGAATTAAAATGTAAAGGAGAAACTTTAGCCTTAGGAATAATCAATGAAACAGAAGAAGGAAGTAGAAAATGCAAGCAATTACATTCATTCTTTAAAGGAAACGTGGTTTGGCGGGGGGGGTGCCTGGGTGGCTCAGTCTGTTAAGCAGCTGCCTTCAGCAGGGGCCATGATCTTGGGGTCCTGGGTTCAAGCCCCATATTGGGCTCCACACTCAGTGGAGAGTCTGCTTCTCCCTCTCCCCCTGCTTGTGCACACTCTCACTCTCTCTCAAGTAAATAAATAAAATCTTTTTTAAAAATTTAAAAAGAATCAATGAAAATGTGGTATTTACCCAGGCTCCTTCTGGGTAGCTGCCTTCCCTTGTTTTTAAATCTCTCTTCCTCCTCCCAGAACACCCTTCCCTCCCCAAGAAACATCAAGCCATCAGTTGGTTTAAACGTTCTAATGAACCTGATTCCCATCACATCCAGGTAACTGACAACCATTTAACCTTGGGGAGGGGGACGGCTTTGAGCTTTATTAATATACATAATCATAATGCCTTGTTTTATATTAGTTTTCTAATCTGTATTTTCACATAGGTTTTCCTTTAATTCGTGACAATCAGCATTTCATTATTCCTATTTTAGAGTTCAGGAAACTGAGGCTCGGGGAAGCCGGCAAACTTGCCCAAGATCACAAAGCTTTGGACAGAAATTAAACTGGAGTACAAAGGAAACTGGAGGATTTTGTAAACCCTGGGGGAGTGGGCTTGGTTGAGTGAGGAGGGGCGGGGCCCGGTGGGGAAGGGCGGAACTGGACTATTTCTGTCAGGGGGTTACCCGGTAAGCAAATCTGCTCCACTGTGGAAATAACTCTACGAAATTTCCTGGGGCTTTTCATAGCTTTTTCATTGCCTCCACAACTCAATGCATTCTCTAAGAATTTCGAGACTTACCTTTACTTTTTTATTTACTAATTTGTTTGCACAATGGCTACCTTACCTACCTGTTCTAAAGAGGAGTTTTAAAAAGGTAGGCCGGGGAGACAAACCATAAGAGACTCCCAATCTCACAAAACAAACTGAGGGTTACTGGGGAGTGGGAGGGTAGGGATAGGGTGGATGGGTTATGGACATTGGGGAGGGTTTGTGCTTTGGTGAGTGCTGTGAAAGGTGCAAGCCTGATGATTCACAGACCTGTACCCCTGGGGCAAATAATAATAATAATAATAATAATAATAATAATAATAATGTGAAAAAAAAACGGTAGGCCAGGATGCTTTATATTGGGGCTGCTTCTGAATGGAGTGTTTGTAAATGGACAACTATCTGTATAGCATGTGTGATGTCATTAAATGTATACTTGGTCATTCCACAACTATCTGGATTTTGTCCTTTACCAACATTACTGAATCGTTTAGTTTCTCAATCATGCGAGCTTAAAATGTACAGCTGAATCTAAAGAATGGCAAAAATTGTTTTGTGACTCAAGCTGATTAGACGACTTTTACACAGAAAAAAATTAAGATTCACAGAGGTGAGGGTATAGCTCAGTGGTAGAGCATTTGACTGCACAGAGGATCGGTTGGGGGTGGAGCAGTCACTTTATTTTATTTTTAAGATGTATTCATTTCAGAGAGAGAGTGTCTGAGTGAGTCGGGGTGGGGGCAGAAGAAGAGAGAGAATCCCAAGCAGACTCCCCACTGAGTGTGGTACTCGATGTAGTGCTCAATTCCAGAACCCTGAGATCATGACCTGAGCAGAAACCAAGAGTTGGCTGCTTGGCTGACTGGGCCACGCAGGCAGCCCCCCACCCCTTTCTTAAAAACATTTATTTCAGAGAGAGAGAGAGAGAGAGAACATGGGAAGGGTGAATATTCACTTTAAAGGAAACAAAGAGGAATACTTTTGAACCATCAATACTTCTGAATATGTTTAAATTTGCATTATTTTCTTTAATTTGCAGTAATTTAAACACAACTGTTAAGAAATTTTATCCTATATGAAGTAACAGACATCTGAAATATAAATGTGATGATCTTTGCATGTAAAAGAACTAAGCAATCTGAAATATTTTTTAGCAATAGTGATATGTTTAAGCCAATAAAACCGTTTTTACCTATTTTTTGTAACTTATCAGTTCTGTCCATTAGAACCTTCCACAATAATGAAAATGTCAATTTCAGTGCTGTCCAATAGGGTAACCACTAGTCACATGTAGCTATTGAGGACTTGAAATATAGCTAATGCTATGCAGACCTTGATTTTTAATTTTACTTAATTTTAATTAATTTAAGTTTAAATAGCTTTGTGTGGATAGTAGCTATGCATTGGACAGAGCAGTAATAAGGTCCCCTTTCAGCAATAAAAAAATCCTATGATTCTATCATTCTAAGGATCCAAATTGTGAGGTCAGGATTAAGCCTGTGGTTATTAAATGTCTGAATGTTAATTAGGTACTGAAGTAAAATTGGCTAACCAGACACAAAACTTTTCAGTTGTTTTTGTTCTTATTAAATGCACTTCAAAAAGCTATTACATGCAAAATAACAAGTGGGGCAGCAGCATATATACTCACTCAAACATAATATATCTCCCTGGCTCTGGGTAGTTAATATCCAGTGGAAAAGACAGACAGGCAGATGGAAGGAAGAAAGGAAAAAAGAGAGGAAGGGAGGGAGGGAGGGAGGGAGGAAACAAACAAACAAGGAAACAAGGAAATGTAAGAAAGAAGGGAGGCTGGGGGAGTTTGGTATGAACCAAGAATGGAGAGAGTCTATGTTCCCCATGGGTACATTGGTGCCCTGGTTTGTATTAAATCCCAATTTGGTACATCCTTACGAGATGAGATTTACAACTCACCCTTTTAACCAGTACTGCTGAGTTCCTATTTTAGGACAAACAACTGTCCTGAGCTCTGGGGATACACTGTTGAGCCAGACAGAATGTCTGCCCTTCAGGAAACTAATGGATCTCCTTGGAGGCAGAGCCAGGTGAACAAGCAATGAGAATACAGTGTGGTCATAAATGCCACCACAGTAGACTCTGGGTGGCACAAGAGCACACAGAAGAGGCTTCGAAGCCAATCCTGAAAGGTCAGGGAAGATTTCGAGGACAGAAAGGAAGGTTCCAGAAAGAAAGAAGGAAGGATGGAAGGGAGGGAAGGAGAGAGGAAGAAAGGAACCCATAGTATCTTATTGAATGTATCCAGTATTCATGTTTCTTTTGGAAATTTCCTTTTCACTTTCCATTATGCCATTGACCAATTCAAGGGTGTTCACTTCTTGAGTGCATTTCGATCAATATATATTTATCCAACACTGACAGTTGACGAGCTTCATCCTCATTTTCCTGGAGGTCTCACCATTTACTAGGGGCAAAAGGTATTTGAAGACAAACATTTCTCCTGAGGAAAATAAGTTCCTAGGTCAAGTATTTCAATAGTCTTCCATGTATGAAAAAAAGTAAGAATACTTCCTTGGAATGCATGATTTCTTCATAAGTTTCTTTTTTTAATTGCCTGTGGTTTTCCACCCAAACTAAATTTAGACATTTCTTCAAAATAAACCTCAGGAAGGCTAAATAAATAAGGGGGGGGGAGAACCCCATCGAAATGTAAGTTTAATATTTCAATACAATTATGTTTGTTAATAGGAAATTTCCATGGCATCGTGACCACAGCAAGGGATTTATCTCCAACTGTCTGGCTTCAAATTCCAGTTTCTCCACTTCCAAACTGGATGGCCTTCGGCGAGCTATCTAATTCATGCATGCCTCAATTTCCTTATCTATAAGGACTGGGCTAAGGTGTGTAATGGGACCGAAACAGCCCCCATCTCACACAGCACTTGAGTTAAATATTCACACATTGATAAAGACCTTACACCAGCGCCTATCCCAAGCAGTACGTGAGTATTAGCTATCCTTTTTAGTTATAACAACTCTAACTGCAGAAACCCAGGAGAAGACAATATACACAGCTCTGGTGCAAAAGTTAGAACCAGGGTAGAAATGGCACCGGGCAGGTTCAGCAGCTCTTTCCAGTCCGTGCTTTTGCCTCCGGGTGGCAACGAGAGAAGGCCCCAGAAGAGGTCGTGAGGGCGCAGCGAACCCACCATGCCTTCGCAGGCAACGCAGTTGGTAAACAAAGATCTTAACTTTCTAATGCAGGCTAGTGTTTTTTCTTTTTCATTTGCTTCCAAGTCTTTGATGGAATGACTTGAGGAAAAGGAAAAGGGCACAATTACTAGAAAGAACCTCACAGGACACGAGAGATGAAACAGTTGGAATACTTCTGTCATACACGTTTCCTTACAAGGGCAGCGATCTGGGCGGAGTGTCTGTAACGTCTCCTCAGCCCAGCAGAAGGGGGAGAGGCAATGCTCGGAAGGCCGGTTTCCAAGTCTTAACGGGGGAACCATCTGGAACCAGGCGCACAACTCCCACGTCCCCCGCAGCCTCGAGGGCTGCCCCGTGGGTCTGGGGGTTCGCTCGGGCCAACACCACCAGGGCCTGCGAGGCTCCCGGGGCACCGATGAAGGGCCAAGGCCGCACCCTTCCTTCCGCCCTTCCGCCCGCCGGCCCCTCCCTGCGGCGCGCGCC
>LNAC01000100.1:506435-547173 GCA_002007465.1 Ailurus styani
GGGGAGGCGGGGGGCGGGGGTGGGGGAGGGGCGTCCGGGAGGGGCCGCGGCGGGAAGGCGGCGGCGGGGTCTGTCTCCTACCGGCGCTGGCGTGTCGGGCCGGAGGGACCCGCCTTCGGTCCCGGCCGGTACGGGGGTCGCCGCCCTCCTCGGGCGGGGGAGGGGCGCGGCGCGGGGGCCGCGTGCCCGCCGGGAGCGGAGCCGCATCCTCCCGTTAGGGGGAGGGGAGCCACCCCGGCCCGCGGCTCCGCTGCGGCAAGTCTTGTGACCGATTTGCATTAATAAAAAAATGAAATCGAGGGGGCCTGGAATATGGGGGCCGCGGAGGAGGGTTTCGGGCTTCTGGTATACAGAGGCCACGACTGGGGAAGACGGGCCAGGAGCATTTGATAATCGGAGATCGATATTGCATCAGTTTCTTTTCCGGGCATAGGAGGGGCCGGCCGGGTGCAGCGCTCGCGAGCCAAATGCCTGTAGACGAGTGTGCTCGAGGGCACGGGCGTGCGCGTGTAAACAAACCCTCGGCGCCTCTAGTCGCTGGGGAACGGGCGTTCTCCCCTTCTCCGGAGAGGACCCGCGTCAGCCCTGCCTGCTCGCTTTGAGTCCGCTCCCTGCCGCAGAGGCATTTCCCCATCTTGGGGCTCCGGGCGTGGAACGATGGCTTACGCGCCCTGCTGTGGCAAAGGCTAGAAACCGGGAGCCGTGCGCCGGGGCTGCACGCACGCCTCGCCCATGCCTGGGTGGGATGTGTGCCCTGCCTGCCGGTGCGCGACCCGAGAGGCTGGAGGGAAGCCGACACGGAGCCCCCGTGCCCCCCTCCCCTCCGACTCGGGATCACCGAGAGGGTGCAGTACTGAAGTCGTCTGGACAGGGGCCTTGGGGTCCGGAGGGCGCGGGCCTCTGCGGACGCATCGCCGCGGTGGGACCATCTTTGTTCTCCGCGGCTCCGCCGTCTGTACTTTTCCGCCCCTCGGCGCGCCCCCGCCCCTCGCGCGCGGCTGGTACTTTTCCACTCGCCTGGCCGGGGATGAATCAGCCGCGCTGCGCCTCCCGGCGGCGTCACGTGACCGCGGCGGGCGGGCGGGCGCTGCAGTCCTGACGCGCCGCCTCTCCCTTCTCCGCAGGCGGCCGCGCGGGCCGGTGCCCCGCCAAGGACACACGGAGCCCGGAGTCCACCGCTGCACCCTCTCTGCCTCCCGGCGCCAGCATGAAGAAGGCCGAGATGGGCAGGTTCAATATTTCCCCGGATGAGGACAGCAGCAGCTACAGTTCCAACAGCGACTTCAACTACTCCTACCCCACCAAGCAAGCCGCGCTGAAGAGGTGGGAGAAGTTGGGTGTGCGGTGGTGGTGTGTGTGTGTTGTGGGTTTTTGTTTTTAACGGCTCGCGGGGGTCAGAGGTTCTTTACCTCGGACTCTGCTTCGGTTGCTGTGATTTCCCGAGCATTTGGACAGAGTGTCATCTCTGAAACGGGCCTCTGATGGTCGCGTGGACAGTATCCCGGGTGAAAGTCTACTCAGCACTTACGCATCTCAGGGAAGGTGTCTGACGACCGACCAGACGGCTGTTTGTGTTAAAGCATCGCGTTGTCGGTTTCAAAACGACTGAGAATTATTTTTCTACCCCCCCCCCGCCCCACAGCCATTATGCAGATGTAGATCCTGAAAACCAGAACTTTTTACTTGAATCAAATTTGGGGAAGAAGAAGTATGAAACAGACTTTGTAAGTTGAACCTAATAATTTGTGTGTCTGTGGCT
Organism: Ailurus styani; assembly: GCA_002007465.1. Taxonomy (NCBI): domain Eukaryota; kingdom Metazoa; phylum Chordata; class Mammalia; order Carnivora; family Ailuridae; genus Ailurus; species Ailurus styani. Next base: position 508,195 of record LNAC01000100.1, read on the forward strand.
TTATGGAGTAAAAGAATAGTTGTACTTTTAGATTTCAATCTAACTTGCCCAGAGCTGGTGTTCTCCATTTAATTATTGTTATATGTTTGGTTATCGTTTTCCCTCTATGTAGCATCCAGGTACTACTTCCTTTGGAATGTCAGTATTTAATCTGAGCAATGCGATTGTGGGCAGTGGAATCCTTGGGCTTTCTTATGCCATGGCTAATACTGGAATTGCTCTTTTTATGTAAGTATGTGTAAGTAGTGAGTCTGCCATGCAGGGCGGTTAATATGATAAAACATAAAACTTAACGGCTCCAGAGACGGAATTTACAGTTGAAATAGTTGACTTAAGAATTATTTGTGTGAAATTTAAAATGAGGAAATCCAAAAACCTCCTTGTTCTAATGGGTAAACTGCATGATACCAAGAAAGCCAATTAGGAAGAAATAGGACAACACGGGAAACTAGTAATAAAACTGAAAGTCGTTAAGTTAATGGGAATAGTTAAAACAGAGTTGTGATAGGGGTTGAATATTTAAGAAGAACCGTTGATAAAACCGTAGTCCTTAGAAATTTTGTTCTGGCAAAATGGGAAGCAAAAAATATTAGTAAGCAGGGTACATCCAAGTCACTTTATAAATTGACATAGTCTCCCCAGGAACCTTTGCATAAAGCAAACAGACTTTTTAGGATATATAGGGTGTGGTGGTATTTTCTTAACCTGGGACATGTTTGTTCTAAGAAAAGTGAGTCATAATTTTCTGGACACTGAAGAGAAACCCATGGGTTTTTCGTTTTGTTTTGTTTTTGTTCTAATATTTATTTCTTCCAGGTCTGTGATTGCCACATACCATAGCAAAAAAATAAATATTTTAATAAGTACTTACTTTTAAGTGTTCTTTTCCCCTAGTTGCCCTGTTAAAATGACTTACCCTGTTGCTTTCTAGCATAAATGCCTAGAATAGGATTTTGGAGCAATAGTAGGCTTTAGAGCAGTGGTTCTTAACTGGTGTGGGGTCACTGATTCTCAGATAATATAATAAGAAAAGTAGGAACCCTATTTCCAGGGAGAAAAAGGTACAAAACAAAAACACGTGTAAATTTGAAAATACATTTTCATTGATATTTTTATGGTAACTGTTAACTTTAAGTACCCATGGGCTCCTGGTAAGGCAATTTCTGTGGAAGATAGTGTGATTTATTATGCAGATGAAGAAACCACACCTTACAGGGAGCAGGGAATTGGTCCCGTTGTGACAGATGGGTTTCAGTTAGCTGACTGGTGCCATCTACTCAAGTTATTTTCTCCAGCAGAATAGAATGCTCATGAAAAGAAAAGCAGACCTTTGCAAAGTTCTGCTTTGTGGTGAAATGCTGTACTGAAGTTAAGCCTGGCTTTGAGCATTGGAAGCTAGGATTCTAGCAGCTTGCTTCATTAGCATGAAGCGTTTTGAGACCTCCTACTGAGGTGAAGGAATTTACATAGGAAGGACCCTAGAGTTTAGAAGTAATTACAGGGGAACTTGAGTGGTCTTATTGTTAAATACTCCGAAATCCTTCCTGACTCTTAATGTAAAAACTGGAGACGGTCTTTAATGCTGCCAGTGTGGTTATAGTTAACATGAGATAAAATGGCCCAGTTTCATAAGTGAAAGGAAAATTTTGATGTTACCTTTGCACCTTTGAAATTATACTTTGATAAGGTCTATGTGTTTGATTAACCCTTTTAATAGTTAAATAAGTGAGTTTTTAATCCCATCTGTATTTTACGAGGTATATTTAGAGGATGTAGAGGTAAATGGGCCACAAGCCATGTGGCTGTCACGGTGTGGTTAAATGACCCTAGCTAACCTTATTAGACAGACTCAGCTTTGAGCTTGAAAGTGACCTCAAAGGTAATGAAGTCCCTTCATCCTTCATTGTAATTTCATTGTAAGAAAGGAGGACTGAATTTGTCTGCATACTTTGAACATTGTTTTTGATTAAACTAACAACTTTGTTGAGTTAGAGGTAAGACCAATGGTGTCATTTTTCCACCTCTCACTAGGCCCCATAAAGCTTTTGGTGTTAGAAAGGCAGTTCAATGCCACCACCTATGTTGTAACTAACAGACCTCAATTTCTTTGCCAGACCTTATATGGTACCGGATTCGGTTTTCCTGTACAGAGTCAGGAAAAGTAACGATCTTGTTTGCAGAGTTTTCAGTGGGTTTCCCTGATATTTTGTTGTTGATTTTAATAGAAAAAAATCCATATTTTCCTTAGCTTTCCCAGGAGGGGAGGAAAGTAAATTTGCAATGACAGAGAACTTATATCCTTAATGGAAAACTAAGTAACATTAGGGAATCTCTAGTTGCCCCCATTCTTTTTTTTTTTGTTTTTTTTTTCTTGTTCTACCCGATGGAGCCAAGAGCTACCCAGTCAGACTGATAGTCTTCTTGTTCTAGCACAGGCATTGTTTAACTTGTCGTAATACTGGGCCTGTATTCCACACCATGGCCTGCAGTATAGTACATCGTCACAGTGCTTACTTCTTTGACTTTTGCCCAATTGTTTGTAAAGCTGTGCCCGACGCTTCCAGTATTAGTATCTCTCTCCCTTCATAGTCCCATTCCTCTTCTTAATTACGTAGTCCAAGTGGTCTCAAGGTCTTTCCTGAACCTGTCTCAGTTGGATTTCACAAGTGCCTTGTGCACTAAATTTTTGCCGACAGACATTACCATCATTTTACAGATAAAAGGGACCCTTAATATGCAGAGAAATGGCAAGAGTACAGTTAAATATTATGGTGCCAGACCAGATTCAGTCTTGTAACTCCACCACCTTAAAGTTAAGCTTTCCTGGGTTTCCTGAAATGCTTGGTGCAGCAGGTAAACCCCTGCTCTTAACCAGTACGGTGGAACTAACACCTGAGACATAATGCAGGTTTTTAGTACCAGGTTAAGAGAAGATGTTGGTAGTCTAGCCAGAATGGCAAACACCAGTTCTTAGGGATTTCTATCTACCTAGCACAGAAATATCAGGACACGTAGTAATGTTTTGATAATAAGCTAAAGAATTATTTTTAAATATAGCTGTGCTGATGCATAACCCTGTGTCTTTTCCTTCTCTCATCAGAATTCTCCTGACATTTGTGTCAATATTTTCCCTGTATTCTGTTCATCTCCTTCTGAAAACTGCCAACGAAGGAGGTACGGTAGCACTCTTGATATTTCTAAAACAGTTAACGTCTGTCAGGATTTTCTTCGTTCTTTCCTTCATGCTTCTGTATTCTTCATGTTTTAGGGTCTTTATTATATGAACAGTTGGGACATAAAGCATTTGGATTAGTTGGGAAGCTCGCAGCCTCTGGATCAATTACAATGCAGAACATTGGAGGTAAGAGTTTTTTAAAAGGTGATTTGGGTAGACGTTTTGCTCTTTGTGTAGCACAGAGTGGTGACACGTTACTTTTGGTGTCACATGCCACATTTTGCACTTGTAATGGTATAATTTTGTTTTCCTCCAGCTATGTCAAGCTACCTCTTCATAGTGAAATATGAGTTACCTTTGGTGATCCAGGCATTAATGAACATTGAAGATACAACTGGGTAGGTGCTGAGTAAGGTTACTCATAAGAAAAATTATAGCCTAACATGGTTAGATACATTTTATCAAAGTTGAATACAAAATAACTATCAATTATTTTTCATTAATGTTCCTCTTGAAATGGACCAAGAAGTCCCTCATAGACTGATTTGAAGACTTAAGAACGAAAGACCAAAGATCGAAGCTCGTTCTGTAATTCTGGATAATAATTTCTCTAACCTGTGTGTGAAAGCAGGTTTTCTGGAGCTTAACTTTCTCTTGACATTTATTCTCTAAGAAATTGTAGCTGAGTAACACAAAGTCTAACCTAAGTCAGGTGGAAGCTTTGAATTACATGGGACAAATCAGTCCCACCTGATTTTTTTGTAAATTTGAAATTCTTAAAACTTCATCTGTTCAAATGCATAAGACCAGAAAAATGTATGGCCATGTTGTGGAAACCTTATCCTTGTAGCACAGTTATTCCTTCCAGTGGACTAACAGGTTTTTATCTAAAGTAAACACGGGGAAGGGCAATTTACTTCCCCACTTAACTTGCAGCTCATTATCTCAAAATAGAGAAGTGTGGTTATCTCTTTGGCTGTAGAAATTTAATAAGCTGATCTTTAAACATTAGTTTTCTGTGGGGTCTTTGTTGCTGAAGTAAGTAAGTGGAGTGGAATTCACAGGACGATTAGAATTTGAAAATAGTGATTTAAAAGAGGGTATGGTTGATTACCTGGAAAGGAAAAGACATTGCTAAAATTCTTAGAGACATGGGTAATATTTTCTTTAAGTTCAGAAGGGACCTTTTGACTATTTTTGGAGTCAAGGTGGGTCAAGGTGTCACAACATAACTCTTGACAACCTGGAATAAATCCTGGTTTTGGGGGTTGGGTTTTGTTTGTCTTTGCCTATGTGTTTTACCTGCATATGAGAAAATTTCCCTGTTGAAGTGTTTAATTACATTTGCTAATAAATGTCTAAAAGAAACTTGTTTTAAATTTCCTTGTTTCTAGCATTAAAAATTGCAAGCCAAAGCTATGACCGAGTTGGTGTACAATTCTTCTAAAAAAATGCTGAAAGATAAGATTACTGGCTTAACAATGCTGCTTTGTTCCCTACATTAGTATCAAGCCTTTAAGAAGCATTTTATGTTATGAATCAGCTGGCAGCCTTCCCAGAGCAAACAGTGGGACAAAAGTTACACTGTTCATACCCCATTTCTAACCTGAGCGAATATTTAGCTAGCACACAGAGCTAGAAATTTATGCCTGTCTATAGGCTTTTTGTGAATAAGCAGTGCTTTTTCCAAACTTGCCCTTTTTTGTGTTTATTTTTATAGTATCTCTATGAAATGAGTCCAGTAAGAAGATGTGGTATAGTATTCTGGGAATTTTGGTGATTAGTTTTGACCTTGAGTTTCTTTCCTTTAATTCAGATTGTGGTATCTGAACGGTGACTATTTGGTTTTGCTGGTGTCACTGGTGCTCATTCTTCCTTTGTCCCTGCTGAGAAATTTAGGTGAGTAAACCCATCTCTAAAGAGAACTGAAATGAGCCTCTCACTAGCTAGTTGGCTTTCTCTTAACAGAAACTGAAAGCTAAAAAGCCCCAAAAACACAACTTTGGGAGCTGCCGCATACACACCTGTAGGCCTTTCAAAATCCTCACAGGATGGCTACCAGGAGGGGCCAGAATATTTTGACACTTGATTATGTTTGTGCTTGGTAAATAATAACATAAAATGAAAGTTTCTATTCTTTTAGTTACTAGCAACTGTTTTTTTAAGTAATTCTGTACCTTAGTACATAAAAATTGGAAATTTAATATTGTATTCATTAGTAAAGACTTTCAGGCAGAATTGAGTTACTGCTTGAAAGTTGAGAAAATCTTTATTTGCGTGAAATTTGTTATATTAAAGTAATAATTTCCGCCTCCCTTGTAGGATATTTGGGATATACCAGTGGCCTTTCCTTATTGTGTATGATGTTCTTCCTGATTGTGGTAGGTATAACTTTTTTAAAGCTAGAGATTTGTTTTATGAGCCCAGTCACATTATTTAGTTTAACTAAATGCAAAAATAATCTGTTTTTAGGTGATTTGCAAGAAATTTCAGATCCCTTGCCCTGTGGAAGTTGGTTTGATAATTAATGAGACACTAAACAGCACCTTAACACAGCCAACGGCTTTTGCACCTCAGATGGTATTTAATGTGACTGACGATGATTCTTGCAGACCACATTATTTTATCTTCAACTCACAGGTAACTAAATGTGGTTTTTCTTTTCTTAAGATTTTGGAGAAGAGAGGGATACTAGCCCCTGGAAATTTAAAAAAAAACTCCCAAGGTAAAGGGAGGAGGGGTAGTAGCTACTCTTTAGAAAACATGAATAGCTGATTACTGAATTATTAAAGACTGAGAAGAAAGCATTAGATTGTATCTTAAAGTAGATGGAGAACTGAAATGAAATAATCCTATGATGTTAATAATTGATACATTCTGAAGTTAGGATGTTGATCACACTTAGTGAAAGATTAGAAGAAGGAAAACTTTCAGGGTTACTCTAAAATATAAACTGCAGACCTGTGATGACCCAAGTGTGTTACATGAGGATTTTAACTAAATTTTTACTTTTTTTTACAGACTGTCTACGCTGTTCCAATTTTGACCTTTTCATTTGTCTGTCACCCTGCTATCCTTCCCATTTACGAAGAACTCAAAGGGTGAGTGCTCTACCTATTTTTATATAAATTTATTGGGAAAATTAGAAAAACATTAGATTACTGCTTATAACTACTGCTCAAGTATATATTTGTATTTTTCTTTGAATTTATATAGCCGCAGCCGTAGAAGAATGATGAATGTGTCCAAGATTTCATTTTTCGCCATGTTTCTCATGTATCTGCTTGCTGCCCTCTTTGGATACCTGACGTTTTATGGTAAATAATGTGTAGCTTTCAGAAAAAAACACTTCGTGAAATAAAATTGATACTTGTACATATATAATCTGTCACTTAAATTCTGTCTGTTTCGGTGTGTTTCCTACTTGGGATGAGAAACTGAATTCCCTATGGTCTCTTTAATCAGTAATTTCTCAAGCCCAGGTTCATATTATTAGTCATTTGATGGCATTTTTTTTTTTTAATTTTTTTTTTAAAGATTTTATTTATTTATTTGACACAGAGAGAGAGATTACAAGTAGGCAGAGAGGCAGGCAGAGAGACAAGGAGAGGAGGAAGCAGGCTCCCTGCTGAGCAGAGAGCCCGATGCGGGCCTCGATCCCAGGACGCTGAGATCATGACCTGAGCCGAAGGCAGAGGCTTTAACCCACTGAGCCACCCAGGCGCCCATTTGATGGCATTTTTATATGATACGCTTGCATCCGAGTTCACGCTATCTCCTCTTCAGCCACCTTCACATTCTACAGCACAAACTGTAAGCCAGACCATGGGATTTAGCTATTTAGCTCCTGTTGTTTTTGATGGGGGTCATGTGGCTAAATCTCTAGTTGGTATTTAGGAAAATTTTCCTTCAATGTTATTTTAATTGCATTAATCCTAATTCCAAATTAATCTTATTAGCCTCTTAGTTTATACTCGTTTTGTGAGTCGCTAATAACTTTGGTGCAAATTTGCCGTAAGTTAGATTTCCCACCTAATCTCTAGAGGAAACCGCTCACTTGAAGCTTTTTTTTCTTTGTCTTTCCCCATAGAACACGTTGAGTCAGAGTTGCTTCATACCTACTCTACGGTCATGGGAACTGACATTCTTCTTCTCATTGTTCGTTTGGCTGTGCTCGTGGCTGTCACCCTGACAGTACCAGTAGTCATCTTCCCAGTAAGTGGTCACCCGCCTTCCTCCCGCTCACCAGGAATGAGTTTTTAAACATGTGGAGACTTGAGATTTTTTCCTCCTCTGTAAGAAGGGAAACACTACTAGAGCAGTACCAAGTTGATGGTGGTTTTGAAGGGATTTTTTTTTTTAAATACTTTGTAGATTTTCAAAACATCCTGGGTAATTTTTTTCATAATTGAAGACCTAAAATGATCTTTTAATATTCGGATGTTAAGGAAACAGCAGTAGAGGAAGGGGTACAATTAAGTATTTAGAAAGTTTTTTGATTTTTTTTTTTCTTAAATATATTCCCTATTATTTGAGGATTTGTTTTTCCCATTAATTTAAAGCTGGAATTTTCATTTCTCTGTTTGTTTTTGCAGATCCGGAGTTCTATAACTCACCTGTTGTGTGCAGCAAAAGATTTCAGTTGGTGGCGTCATAGTCTCATAACAGTGTCTATCTTGGCATTTACCAATTTGCTTGTCATCTTTGTCCCAACAATTAGAGATATCTTTGGTTTCATTGGTAAGTTGTAGAAAGTGTCCAAGTCCTTTCTTGCATCAGCGATTTTTAAAGTTTAAAAAAGGAATGACAAGTGATTCCCTGAATTCTCAAGAAATGGTCTGTGTTTTTTTTCAGGGGCCTCTGCAGCTGCTATGTTGATTTTTATTCTGCCATCTGCCTTTTATATCAAGTTAGTGAAGAAAGAACCTATGAAATCTGTACAAAAGATTGGGGTAAGTGAGCTATTGTGACTTAGAGAAGCAGTAGTGATCTTCTAATACTAGAATTACCTGATTTTAGTCCCTTAGTTCTACCTCTAAGTTTCTAGTGAATATTTGTTGATTGGTGTACTTCACAGGTAGAAGGTTGGGCCAGGAAAGGTGAAAGACAGTTTGCCTTCAGATATAGGCCTAAGTTGATTGCAAGGAAGTGGTTGAGATAGTTCAGAGATAGGAATAGAGATAAATGAGTACATGTACAGTGTGGAGATACTGACTCAACTTACAGCATTGGTTGAACTGGTTGTCAGACTGCCCACTTTGACAGACACTTAAATGGGCCTTCAAACTAACCATCTTCAAAGCAAGGGGCGGGCGACAAGGGCTGTCACTATAGTTTAAAGTCATAAAATGTGCTTCACAGTGTAATAACAACTGATTTTACAAAGACCAGGATAATGTTAACTACAGAAGATCCTGGTGGTTCGGTTAGTTAGGGAAAAAACTGCCTTTTAGTCCTGACTCTGCTACAATTCTAGTCTGATTAAAACACTGGAATTGTTTGTAAACAACTGTCATCTTGCTTCATTCAAAATACATAGTGGCAGTAATTGAAGGGGGTAGAATTAGGAGTAAATTTACTCATGTCTCAGAAAAACCTCTGGCTTTGAGGCAGGCTGCATTTTAGCATGACTCCAGTTTGATTTTGTGACTTAAATTTTTGAAATTTTAAGAAATGTGAAAAACAGAAACTAGTCCTGTATCTATTACCTGAAGTAGTTTATCCCGCAAAGAAAAGTATTTACATTTCCATTTGAAACAAAGGAATAAAAAGCAAAACGTGGAAAAATTTTGAAAACTGAGTTATTTTTGTACTGTAGGTAAGCTCTTGATAACTTAAGACAGTTTGAATCTCCTGAGCAGGGTGGAAGTGTGGCTCTGTAAACACTCAGCATAAGTTCAGTGCTTCCAAGCCCATTTGTAAAAGTAGAAAGGAACGTTTTGCGGCTGTCTTCTGCTGGCTAATCAGTTTCTCTTTGTGCTCATTGCAGGCTGTGTTCTTCCTGTTAAGTGGCATAGTGGTGATGATCGGAAGCATGGCCTTGATTGTTTTGGATTGGGTCCACAATGCCCACGGAGGTGGCCATTAACTGGCACCGCTGAAACTCCGCTAGTCCACTTGATGCCAGTGTTGAGTCAACTCTCAACTTACTATGAAATTTCACCTAATGTTTTCAGTTTCACTTCCTTTTGAAGTGCAGATTCCTCGCTGGTTCTTCTGAGTGCAGAATAAGTGAACTTTTTTTTTTCTTCTTAAAGAAACTATTCTGTATGATAGAAATGGATATGAACAACCAAACCACGAGTCTCGGGTTAATGGAAGTGACAATTTTATTCCATTCCAGAGAATGGACGAACTCTTAACTTTTATCAAGCCACATGTTTGGCTATGTCATTGTTTAACTTGGATATTTTATGATTTTACTTGAATGTGCCTAATGGAACCATTCGATGTGAGAAACAGTTCTTATTAATTTACAGCAAAGTATTGAAATAACCATTGAGAAAAACACTATTATTTTTTTGTACCAAAAATATTTTAAGACCTCAGAAGCACTATTTTACTTTTAAAAAAAAATTGCTTTCTTTTTAAACTTTATCCAAAAACAATTGTCAACAAATTCCATAAGAAAAAAACATTGGTGTTTAAAAACAAATATTAGTATTGTGAAATGATTTGCCTTTTTGTAGGCATAATAAGCCAAATACTTTTTTTAACCCAAAAAATTTTTAGAGAAAATGATGTAACAACAAACTGTACCATGAATAGGAGCATAGTTTTTTCCATTCAGACTTCACCGTTAAAGAATAACTAATTGATTATATTGCTATACCAAATCAGATGAACTCGTTCATCACTTTTTTCTCTGGCCCCAAATAACTTGCTTCGTTCAGACTGAAATATTTATGAATTTAATCTATTAGAATGGAAGATACAAAGCAGTGGGAAGTAAAATAATTAATTTTGAGGTACCAAATAGTGCAATTGGGTAAAACAGGGTTTATTCAGTTGCATCTGTCTCCAGAGCTATATTGACAGCTCTGGGTTTTTTTGGGGGGTGGGGGGCCAGCCCTTCTTTTTGACATTGCTTCCAGCAGTGGAAAATGGGCATTTGATGGCTGTAGGCCAAAACTGTTCTATCCAGAGAGTACAACTTAACGAAATGCTCATCTACTACTGGAAGTGGGAATTACTTGATAATGTATGGCTTAGTTGTGTTCTTGTTTTGTCTATAGTAGAGGTCTAATTCACAGGCTACACCGATATTTGGTATAAGTTCTCTTCATACAGGCCACTGGGTTTTTCATGCAGTAAGCTTTTAAAACTCCTTTGCACTGGATTGTCATCTCATTCTTGTACAACACAGAATTATTTGTTTACATCCAACAAATGGTTAGCTAGGGAAAACAGTGCAACCTGAGTGTAAGTAGTCGGTCCAACTGCATGTTCACCCTTCCATTTCAATGCCAGTTAGAAGTGAAAAAATTACTCGGCTTTAAGAGCACATTTATTGTACGTTATGGTGTATGGTGAATATATTAAATAATGTGGTACTTTGCTCATCAGGCATCATGTCTAAAATCTGATATACATAATTCCATTAGTGGTTGAGGGAAGCAAATAATGGAATCATCAATTGGTCCTCTGGCTCTAAGGTTTCCTCTTAAACTAAGCATTTTTAGTTTTAGGCGGGGGCCAGAAACATGGCAGACATGGTTTTTGTTACACATTCTTGTATTATATGTGACTAAATTACAGACAGGATATGTCTGTGAAGACCCTCGTGGAACTGGAAGACGTCTTGTAGTGCTACATTGGGTGAAACCAATGGTCCGTTTGATGTTCCTACAAAAATAACGTGATTGGGGACCATCCAGAAAGGCAGTGAAAAGATGGATTCTATGGCACTGCTTTCATTTAATTGGGCTTTGGCACTCACTCCCTTCAGATCCAGAACCTCACCTCTAGTTCAGACCAAGAATTGGCACCTCTGCTTGAGTTCCTGGAAGAATTGCTGATTTTGTATCCGAGACTTGCCAGGGAATACCAAGTAGAGTTGTTTTCTACAGTTTACATCCTTTCGTGTGGGAGAAACTACCGTGGCAACCAGGAAGATTCAAATGGAAGAAAGGAATTTTCTTCTCACAGCAAATTAACATGGGGAGGGTCCTTCAATCCTCTTTTGGCTGTTCGAGGTTCAAAACAAACTGCCTAGGGTAAATTCCATTGCATGATTTTCTTGGAGCTATCTTGTCTGCCTTGAGGTTCCTAAAACAGTGAATTCCCATTAATGAGCAGTCTTCAGTATTAAAACCACTGTCTTGTCACCTCATTTTGCATTACTGTCTTCCGTGGATGTTTCAGTTATAACTGTAATGTTATTTATAGAACAGCATTAATCCATTAAAGCTAACCTATTTTTCAATATTTATGATAATCTGTACATACATTGTCTGTCCATATGTATTTGTAATATATAATGTATATAATGTCAGGTTTGGGTCTTGGGTTCAAGTGTATATATTCCTGTAAGTTTCTTAACTGCATTTTGATGAACTCACATGTATCTATAAGAATTGTCCCAAAAGCACCTGTACAGAGATTTCAATATAAACAAATTGACTATGTAAACACTAAAAATTTAAAATACTGTTTAAATTGTATTTGCAATAAACAGACTGGATGAACATATTTTTTTCATGAAAACTTGGTGCAAATTCAGATCTCTTATTTAAAATTTAAATAAGGTCTAATTTTCAAAATGCAGTAGTTTCAAAATGTGATCTAGTGTAATGAAATCAAATGTGATCTAGTGTAATGAAAGATCTTGAGAACCTGGGTGTGTTAGCTTTCTGTATATAGTGTAAATAGCCCCACTGTACTGTTAGAGGCCAGCGGTTCCACTAGGACTTGTTGGCAAAGAGTGCTACACCGTTTCAATGAAACAATGTATGTTTTAACTGAACTAAAATAAATACATGCTTAATCCTGAGTAGCAATGTTTTCTTTGAGGTTGGGGGATAAGCTGTGTGATCAGAGCTTAGGTCCCCTATGACGGCAGCAATTCTAATGAAGGGCATGTTCAGAAAAAGGTTCCTGTTCCTAAAGTTGACAACACGTGAAGAGGAATACCAAAAAATGCTGAAGGGCACCACAGGTACCTAGGGTTGGGCCTGCTGTAGGTTGGCCAGTAGTGCATCACGATCATCTGGGAGCTTTTTAAAAATGGAGCTTTCTGGAACATGTGCCTATGTAGTCTAATTCCGTAAGTCTGGAAGGCAGCCCAGAGTTATTTCCACCCTCACCACCACCCCCCCACCCTGCCCCAGAATCCAACCCAGGTGACGCTGAGGCACAAGTAAAGTAGGGGCCCTGGGAATGGTCTAGAAGTCTGGGGAATTCAGCTCAGGTGCTCCAGTCCAGGGAAGAAGAGGAAGCACTGACTGCAGAGCCATTATAGACAAGCTGAGGTTTATCTGACCCATAATAGATGAGACTAGCTATGAGGGGGCTTGCTAAGACACATGAGGTAGTGAGTAGTTTGGGTATAGCCTACTGAGAGCCTTGGAAACAGGGCATGTACAGTGAAACATCCAGGACTGAAACAAAAAGGAAGATGCCTCAGAGCAGCAGGTGTGCTTGCCAGTGGTTGCAAAGGCAAGTGAAATTTTCTGCAAGAGAATAATCCAGTAGCAGTGGTCAAGCGCAATGGTCAAGTGAGTTATTTGTGGCTAGAAAGTAGAGCAGAATTTGCGACACACCTGAATTGAAGGGCAGAAGCCTCAGAGGAGTTGTCAGCTACTCATCTGAGAAATTTTAATTGAATGCCTACTGCATACAATTAACATGCCCAAGGGAAAGGGGGTATGGTTCTGTGTCAGACTCCAGTTTTAACAGAATCCATACACTTTGAAAGAAGCCACTCGAAAGAAATGATATCGAAATGAAGCAGAATGCCAATTAATCTGAAGTAAATATATTTGGTGGGTAGGTCTATTCAAGGGATGAAAATGCAGTTCTATTACCAGGGAAATATCAAAAGATATTTCCAGTAAAGCTGAGGAATATTCTAGGAATGTTTCTAACTAAAGAACCAGAGTAGTCTGTCCTGACTTGGAAATACTCTTTTCCTGGACAATTGGCTTGGTTAAGTTTCTGGTAAGAGCAAAGAAAATCCATTTAAATTAGCTTAAGCAAAAATGGTGGTAGAGGAAAAGAGAACTTAGCAGGAGATCAGGTACCTCAGAGAATTAGAAGATAAACAGGCCTCCCAGAGGTCAAATGCTGGATTTGTCCGAGAGACCTTAGGGACAGAAACCTACCAGAGCTCACTATAGAGCTCTGCAGGTAGATTCTGAGCAATTTCTTCGGCCGACTTCTCAAGATAAGCATTGGCTAATAATGGGTCCTCATCTCCGAGATAGTCAGGTGGGCAGGGTGATACAGCACAAAAGCATGGCTGCCAAGATCCAACCCTCTGGTGGGAAGAACAGTTCTCAGAGGAGGAGTGACACAGTCAGGGGCTGGAAATAGGGTCACCAACTGCTTTAGCACTGGAAGTACCGTATCCTGGGGAACCCCTCAGTCCACACAAACTGGAATGGTTGGTCACCCTAACCCTAGTTAGGAAGGCACCAAGAAAAGTGTCTGGTAAAACAGCCTTGCATACCAATAAACCCATTTTCTCTGGATTTCCTTTTTCTAGACTTCTAGGTAGAACACCTGTCTTCTCTTACGACTTTGCCCCAAGTCAATGGATTATATCTTCCTTAAATTACATTTTGTTCCTTCCTTAAATTTTTTTTCTGATTTTTCCCACATGAGTTGTAAGCTTCATAAGAGCAGACTTTTTTTTTTTATCAATTTATCCCCAACATTCACAACAGTCCAGCAAATAGCACATTGAGTACTCAAAATAATTTTTTTTTTTTTTTAAAGATTTTATTTATTTATTTCACAGAGGGAGAGAGATCACAAGGAGGCAGAGAGGCAGGCAGAGAGAGAGGGGGAAGCAGGATCCCCGCTGAGCAGGGAGCCCGATGCGGGCCTCGATCCCAGGACCCTGAGATCATGACCTGAGCCGAAAGCAGAGGCTTTAACCCACTGAGCCACCCAGGCGCCCTCAAAATAATTTTTGAAGGGATAAATACGCCCTTTCTTATAGCATAGTTGAGGTGAGGCTCAAACTTTTAAGTAGAAATTTACTAAATGCTTGCAAAATAAACACAGCGACTATCATGACATTAAACACTCTGACTTAAGAGTTTATTCGGCTTCAGCTGGAAGCCTCTGTCTGACAGGAAGGCTTTCTTGCCTAGCCCGGGATCTGCCTCCAGGTGGCAGAAGCCATCCTTAACCTCTACTCCGTATAAGTGATTCTGTGGCGGTGAAATCCGTTTCAAATGCTGGCCAGATCTGGTTGTGCTCCAGGTATGGTGAGCGGGGAGCATTCACGCAGCGAGTCTGGTTATTCAGGTTGCTTACTACTTATGTCTTCAGGGGAACCATGAATGTTCCTTGGCCAACTCCTGGGAATGTAAGCCTCAGAAGGTTCTCCTTATGTTAGTGATTGATGGTTTTGCTGCATACAACCAACGCAACGACCCATGCCATACTGGCTTTTCAGGTTGCTCCACACAAACGCCAAGATTAATGATGTACACCTGGCTTCGTTGTTGGGGTCCTGAGTTTTGGTTGCCAAGACCGGTTGCCAAGCAGAATGCCTACGTAACCAGTCCCCGATAAAAGCCTTGGACCTTGGGATGCATTTTGGCTTCCCTGAGCAGAGACATTCCCCATGCATCCCCGCAGTTCACTGCTAGAGAAAGAGCACTCATCCCTGTGTGGCCTCGGACAAGGAGATTTTTGGAACCCTGGGCCAGACCTCTCCGGATTCCTGGGTTGTATGTCTTTTCCACTTGTTTTTGCTCTGTATCCTTTGCTGCAATAAATCTGAGCAGTGAGTATCATCTGCTTTTGAGTTTTGGGAGCCCTTCTGGTGAATCACCAAATGAAACATGTGTGTGGTATCTGTTTTTTCTCTGCACCATCAGTTTCCAAACCTCAGGATCTCTTGCCTTCTCCAGGAAGAATCTATTCACAGTGAAAGCCTCGAAGCTATACTGAGCAAGTTTTACTAAATATTGTTTGGGGTGTGGGGTGTTGAGAGGGTTAGATAGCAAAGAAAATTTTTTTACATTGCACATCCCACTGTGCACCACTTTGAAAAACCCCATTGTGACACATTTCTTCTCCTGAGTCCCTTTGGCTGTCCTTATGAACTAGAGATTCTCTCTATCTGCCCTTCCTCCCACAACAGAAGCAGCCTGTCTTCGATTTCCATGAGTAATTCTACTCTGTCTTCAAACCTGTCGATCTTTCGCAGAGAAACCAAAGTTCTTAAGTCATCAGGACTCACTTTCCTGAGATGGCCTTTTACTGAACACAAATTTATTGGACTTATCTTAGAGTTCCTCTTAACTGCTTACTTTCCCTGAAAGGAGTTCTGGTAAGTTAGTTCAACTTTCTCATCTGATCATATTAACAATATCTGATGTAGACTCCAATCTATAAATGAGAATAAAAGCAGAGCTGTGCTGCCTGAAATGGTGAGGGGTGAGGTCTACAGACTAAGAGCTCCAGCTCCCAACCTCCTTCCACCTGACTTATCTCTCCGCAATGGCCCATGAGGTGCTACCATAATCTAGATCCCTACAGAACATGGTGTGAAGATATGGCTCCAAATTATTTCAGGAGAACGAGACCCCAAGAAACCAAGCATCCTGCCAGCCTGAAGATCAGCTACTGAGTCACCATTTTCAAAGAGTCTCTCTCTCTCTCCTTATTGACAAGGTGGTGGTGTCCTAGCATCCTATCTGTAACCCAATCATCTTGATCTCAGTACAACCCAATGACCTCCAGATTGACGCTAGACTTACACAGAGGTCAAGTCTCCATGACTATGAATGTGTGGCCGAGGAAATACTCAGGTCCTTCCAGGTATCTATCCCTAATGTAGAGCAGGTAAAGAAATCAAAGTAGAGAATCAATACAGTTATTGAATAATCTATTTCCTACTCCCTAGTCAAAGATGATGCCATTGCCAACAAGTGCTTTCAGTTTACTGAAAGAAGCCATTATTTTTTCAAAGAGGTAGAGGAAGAAATCTTGAAGAAAAATTCCACTCTGGTTAGATCTAGTTCTGGAGGTCTTTAGTTTTAAAAGGACAAGCGGTCACAAACTAGTCCGGTGAATCATCTGTTTCACAGAGGTTTCTGGAATTATTTCCAGGTCCTCGATGTATAGCTTTAAACTTCCAACGTTATACACATTCTTACTGGAAATGTGGCAAAATCACACATTGATACAATTTTTTAAAGTGAGGCATCTGGTCAACAGGCAGTGAAAGAAACCAAATATATTGAAGATGCCTATTTTAAGGATATAATTCCAGTAAGCAACTGTTTTTTTTTTCCTGAGGGGAAAAGCACCCCTTAAGTTTTGGTAAATGATGGATTTTCTTCCAGTGTGTCCAATGGACTGCAGTCTGTCACGGAATTGTGCTGTTTTCCGAGCCAAAAATAAGCTATATTTCTTTTTTATTTCCCTTCATTTTCTTTGTATTTCTCCTTGAAAGCGACTGAAAGTCTCAAGAGATGTGGAACTCGGAGTTCACAACCCTTTTGCTCCAGATAGAGGGATTGTATTTTTAAACTGATCCCTAAATAGAAAGATCCAAAGAAGGAAATATGTGGAATATGAAAATCTCTTCTCAAAATGCATGAGAGCCTCATAAATTTGAAAACATTCTTCTCTCATACTGTTCCAAAACGAAATGGTTAGTACTTACCGCCTGTATTGAAGGCAATGAAGCAAGAGAAACTCCTTCTTGCTTGTGAGAGAAAGCCTAGTGAATTGCATTTTAAACAAGCACCCTTTCTTCATACACATACACATACACACACACACACACACACACACACACACACACACACACACACACACACCATAATACACTGAAAAGGTCTTGGGGAAAAGCATGACCTTGTTGTTGTGTTCTGCAGAAACAGGTTCAAGTTCTGGTTTGCCATTACTAGTTATCTGATTGCTGGCAAGTTCCTCGATCTGCCTATGCCCCAGTTGGTTTGCTTTGTAATAAAATCTACCATAACTCACATCATTTCGTGCTTACCACCTGAGCATAATCACTACAGTCCCCTGAGGCAGGAGCTTTTTTATTTTAATCCAAATTTTGCCGAAGAAGAAACTGATGCTTGTAGGTCAAGTCTCAACCTTACAAGGTTAAGTAACTTGCCCAGAAAGTGGCGGAGTTGAGACTCGAGCCTCAGTCCTGATGTCTTACCATTAATTAATTTGCTCTCGAAATAAGGATGAATATTAACTACACATTGGGGGGTTGTTTTGGAGCTGGAGTGAAGTAACCCAGAAAGTGTCTTTCACTGTGTATCACACAATGGAATACTATAAACACTGAAAATGAGTAAACTGCAGTTCATTTTAGTAATACCTTGAAGAAAAAAGCAAGTCTCAGAATACCACATACTTAGAGCATTATGTTCTTTTCATAAAGTTCAAAACAAGGACAACTAAAGAGTATCTTGATTCGTGTACTTGTATGCTGGATACCACAGTTAGCGAAAGAAGCAAGGGAGTGACGTCCACAACATTCAAGACAGTGGTTGCTGTGGGAGGGTTTTGAAAAGGCAAGGAGGGCAGAGCACGCGAGTTAGATGGAAGCTGGTCAGGGTTCCGGTTCTCTGGTGTTGCCAGGGGAGTGTGGGAAAACGGATAGACCCAAGGGCCCTCCCTGGACCAATGGTGAATGTGACTGATTAAGTCAAATATGTACTTCTGAGGCCCACAAGGTGACTTCTACACAGTCTGAACCACATGAAATTGCCAGCTTTTTCCTCAATGTTCTCGTAACTGGAAATTTCATGTTTTAAACTAAGATGTAACCAACAAATATTGGGCTTTTTTTCTATTTATCCTTTCTTGAGCTTGCGTGATATGATGAGATGCCTACACAGTCCACAGCAGCCTGGCCTCCTCAGTGCCCCTCCGCCCCGGCTACAAGGAAGACAGGTGCCTCCAGCCCACTACCGATTTTTGGTCTCTGTGTCCCAAGGGCTCTATCAAAGTGACAAGTTCATCTTGAATGCTGAATACTTGTTGAATTCACGATCACTCAAAATCTCAACGTAGTTCAATGGGAGAAGACAAAGATGACACCATGCGCAGAGTAAGTCGAGGGGACTGGACAGAGAGACGTAATCAGAACGGATCTCAGGCCGCAGATGCTTGGCTCCTTCTCGTTCTGCCTCTCATAAAAGAGGGACATGCCTTGCTGCTTTGACGTTGCCTCTGGGATGCTGAAGGCTCGTCAGGTTCCCTGAGATCCCAGTTTTGGAACCCATGCCCCAGGCTGGCATCCACTTTCTGCTTCCTGACTCAGCCTGGCGCCTGGACTCCATCTCTGACCTCTGCATTCTCTGACGACAGCTTCCTTCAACTACCAGGCTCGGCTGTCAGTCCCTGTTTCTGGCATCTGTGCGACATCCCTTGAGTGACAGGGCCCTTCCTATAACCCCTGGCTTGCACCCCATCTCAGATGGTTTCAGCCACTAGCATTTCTGAAATCCACCCTGGGATTCCAGCCTTGCCCCTCTTCAATCCATCCCCCACATTGCATTCAGACTCTTTCCACGGAACAAATGTGATCACGTCAGTTCTCTTTTGAAAACCGTCCATCGACATGAAGCCCCAAATCTCTGCGGCCCTTCACGACTGGGACTTCTTCCACCTCCCCAGTTTTGTATCAGAGCACATCTCCCGCCCCTCCCTCCATATCCCAACCACAAAGAATTATTCCCAGAACCGACCCCACCCTTATACACTCCATGTCTTCCTCTGTGCTTCCTGCTCTTCTCCTCTTTGCATCAAGACTCGGATCAAGCGCCATCTCCTCCGTTGTACCTTAGACACTCTCTGAGCAAGTATCTGATGGTTCTCTAAAACTGTCTTCACTGTCCACACCTGGCCCACTAGACTGAAGTTCCCTGAAGTGGGAGACTGTGCTCCTTGTCCCTACACCCCAACATCTAACAGTACTTGGAATTAGTGCTACATTAATAGTTACTGAGTTACTTGATGGAATCCATTACAGTCCCATTTCAGACCAAGCCCTAGCTGGGTCTTGGCCTAACTCTTAGCAATGGCTTCAGCTTCCAGAAGACTCCGTGTGCCTGAGATAATCATTAAGCATTCAAAGATGGAGAAAGTTTTTCCTTCCTTTAAGAAGTTCACAATCAAACGAGGGGAACAGACCAATAGTTAATTGCCATTTAATGTTGGAAGTGCTATCATATAAAGTGGGACAGTAAATAAGAGAATGATTTAGTGCAGTATATGATTAAGAGAAGGCTCGAATGCATACCTGGATTTGAATTTCAAACCTGTGCTTCCTAGAACTGTGACCTTGAGAATGTTATTTTCCTAAGCCTGAATTTGCATAATGGGGGAAATAGTACATGGCAGGTAGAGAAAGCATGGTAATCAGAAGGAGGGTTATTATGGTAAAATTTATATAACCTAATATTTATCATTTTAACTATTCATAAATGTGCAATTCAGTGGCACTAAATACATGACCGTCACCACTGTCCATACCCAAAACTTTTTTCATTATCCCCAAGAAAAACTCTGTACCCAATAAACAACAACTCTCCATAACCCCTCCCCTCAGTCCCTAGTAACCTGTATCCTCATTTTTGTTCCTATAAGTTTCTGAATTCTATATACCACATACAAGTGGAACCATATAATATTTGTCCTTCTGTGTCTGGTTCATTTTGCTAAGCATAACGTTTCTGGGTCCACCTATGCTATAGCATAGAACACAGCACATAACATTATGGTTAAATAATATTCTGTTCTATGTTTATACCACAGTGTGCTTTTTCATTCCTCTGCTGATGGACACTGGTTTTTTCCGCCTCTTTGTTTATTGTGCTATGAACAGGGATGTACAAATATCTGCTCGAGTCCCTGCTTTTGATTCTTTTGGATCTATACCTAGGAGTGGAGTTGCTGGTTATATGGTAATCCTATGTTTAACCGTTTGAGAAGCTGCTAAACTGTTTTCCACAGTGGCTGCACCATTTTACATTCTGACAAGCCATGCCTGAGGGTTCCCATCTCTCTCATCTTCAGCAACACTTGCTCTTCCCATTTTGAAAAAATTATAGCCACCTTAGTAGGTGTGGCTTAAAATGAGAACAGACAGCAGCTTCTCACCCTTGATGCATGAGGCAAGGAAAATGCAGATGGCCTCTTCGGACATGAAAGATAAAACTCCCCCTTCTTTCTCCTTCCGGGCCTAGTCTGGAAAACTGGGGGAAAAGGTCCAATCCGTGGAGAACCAAAAAAGAGGTGGGAAAGTAGAAAATATGGGTTGAGAGCACAGGGGGTAGGGAGGAAGGAGAAGGCTGAGGTACTACAAGAAGCAGAGTCATGTTTTGAGGATGAGAGTGGCCAAGGGACTTTTAAGAGCAAAGTAACAATTTGGAAAACAATTTTATAAATTGCATTTTGTTTTGTTTGTTTTTTGGAAAAGGTGACACGGGCCTGTGGTATGAAAAGCCCATCTTTCCACTCCTGAGCCCCCACCCCTCTGGCTCCCTTCTCCTTAGGCACCCACAATTAGCAGTGTCTTGTGTATTCCTGCAGAGATATTTGGCATCATGTTCGATTTTAGAGTGTGTGCTGGGCCGCGACGCAACATGCTTCTTTGTTTTTCCTCAAGACTTTGGGGAACGATCTGCTACCCCCAAGTACCTCATGCTAATGAGTGTGGTGACGCTCGAGAAAAGACCCACGTTCCATGTTTGACAGAAAGCTGAGAGATGACGTGGGCAGGAGCAAAGATCCAAGGGAGGTCAGGAATTCAGAAGGAACAGAAAAATAAAAGCAGGAAGAGACTGTGAAAAACACCAAGCTCTCGGAAATGTGCAGAGATCTCAGTGAAGACCAGATGTTTCTGGTAAGGGCTCGCCCTGGATTGACTCACATGCTGAAGACACAAAGATCCCAGACACCTGGAAGACTCGGGGAGACTCATTCAACCAATATTTGTGTTAAACAGAGCTACACATGAAACATGGTGGGTAATGATTTTACCCTAGCACGGAGATGTGGTAAACCTTCAGTAACCTTTATAGTTGCTGTCATCACACTTTATTGATTACTTACTGTTTGTAGGAGCTGGGAATACAAAGATACACAGTGTCCTTAAAGAGCTCACACTGGTGAAGGTAACAGAGAAGTGGGCCCTTGGTTACTGTGACTGGCTTCTTTCCCTTAGCATAACATGTTCAAGGTTCATCCATGTTGTAACATAATTTCTTCTTATTGATGAATAATATTCATTGTATGAATATACTGCATTTGACTTATCCATTAAATGATACACTTTGGGGTTGTTTCCACATGTTGGCTATTATGAATAATACTGCTATAAACACTTGCATGCAAATTTTTGAACAGACATATGTTTTCATTTCTCTTTAGTCATACTTCTTGAATTTTCTATATTTCTTTGCTTTATTGTGCCCCCCACTTTCTCTTTTTCTCTCTCTTTCTCTCAGTTGCAGTTACCTTGGACCTATCTTTGGTGGGACAGCCACATTCACCCTGAGCTTGTCTGCCCAACTGAAAAGATGGAGCAAGTGCCACCCTAACCAATACAGAGATTTTAACAATATGTCCAATGACTGTAACTTGACTTGATCCTTGCTACAGGTTTGAGTTTTAATCGGACTTTGTTAACCGAGCGTTTCTCCCTGTCACGTTTTGTTAAGATTTTATTTATTTGAAAGAGAGAGTGAGAGAAGGGAGCACAAGCAGGGGGAGAGGCAGAGGCCAAGGGACAAGCAGACTTCCTGCCGAGCCAGCAGCCCAAGGTGGGACTCGATCCCAGGCCCCTGAGATCAAGACCTGAGCCAAAGGCAAAGGCTTAACTGACAGAGCCACCCAGGCGCCCCTTAACCAAGCATATCCCAATGCTACTCTTTATGGTCTGAGGTTCATTAACGGTTGCCTTTTGCAACATTATAAATTCCCAAATTTGTGGACACCCTATTCCCTTTCCTGCATGCAAATGGACCAATTCTTTCCTAAGCGTATCTGTTTCTTCTAATAGCATACCAAACTTCATCATCAGCAAGCAACACAGGCTATAAACACTCTATTTTCAAACCTCTTCTTCTTCAACCATAAATTATTAAAAATTCGATGTGCCACACAAATTACTTTAGATGACAACTGTCCCAAATGTTTTGCTCCTGCAGAATACGGATATACATCCTTTCATCTTCCAGTAATAGTTTTCTACCACCTGCTACCAGCCCCTAAGCCAATACCTCATTTTATGGAAATGTAATTAAAATAGAAATGTCTCTGACATCCAGAATAGGCTAGGTTATGCTCTGGTAAAACAAAACAAAATAAAACTAAACCTAACCAAACAAAAACCTCAACATGTCAGCAGCTTAATCTTGCAAAAGTTTATTTCTTGCTTACGCTACACGTCCAACGTGGTTCATCGAGGCAATGAGAAAGTAAAAATAGCTCGGACGGTAAAAATCCATCCTGCCATTCATCAGATTGGAATAAAAGGCAGAGATACAGCCAGCTGTAGAGTTAACAGGAAACAATATTTCCCCCAAGGACACGCTGCAGCTGTAAACTGTCATCACACCCCCTCCCCTTTAAGTGACTACTGCTTTCTCACTCACTGAGAAACTATTGTCTAAAATCAGAGACTATCAAAACTTGAAATACTTTGATTTAAATTGTATGAAAAGATGTCGATAAGAATGAAACCACCCACTTGGCTGGGGGCTAAGTTCTTTGGACACAGAAACGGAATCTGGATTTACAGCCCAGGTGCAGAGCTTCAGATAAGGGATTCGAGCACCCGCATTCCCCATCTATCTTGGTGTGTTTTTGTCCCCCCAAGGAAACAAGGCCCTCGGTCTCCTTTGCAATCCAGATGTGATGTGAACCACTCACCCAGCCTGGCTTTGCTTGGAACCTACCAAAACTCTGATTTATTTAAATTTTACCTAAACTCTCCTCTTCCAGAATTCTATCAGTCCTAACTCTATCTTTCCCTTTGTTTGGGTGAGATGCCAGGCAGTTTCTCTAGTGTGTGGTCTGCCCCACAGTAATGGGTCAATACATCTGATTTTGCCTAATAAAAGGTTTGTTTTTAGTGGTTTGGAGCTGATTGGGCCAAGAGAATATACTCAATTCATTATAAACTTTTGGCAGTGGGTGATCTGTATTTTATATAATGAAATAATTGGAGGTTCTTGTCAGACCCTGCCTTGACCCTAAAAACTATCTTAGCTTTCTGAAGATTGCTCCTTTCCTGGAAAAATGAAGCCAGCTGCTCTGTATAACACAAACCCTCACTCAAAAGCTATGGGGTTTAGAAATAACAATAGCCAAAGTCCTAAATGGTTCAGGGTGACTTGGGTCACTAAGGCTGTCTCTAAAAATGCCATCGGGGCACGGCAGACTGCCCACTGAGCCCCTTTCTGTCTCTGTCCTTCTAAGACTAATACTCTGGAGGAAAGCCCTGTGCTGTGTCACAGGTCGCTGCCATCTCTCAATACTATTTGGGGAATAGAACAGAAGGAGAAGAACTGTAAGTATGCCGTCTGTCTCCACTCCCCATCATCAATGTGGCTCTCCCTAGAGAATAAGGTAGGTGTTCAGAAGTGGTTTGTAGGAGTTGCACCAAGAAGTCTCAGCGCTAGAAATCAGGGAGATATCTGGGAAAGGGATAGGATATCAGCCACTGTCCCAACAAGAAACAGAAGTGGGCAGGATTAAAGGAACTAACAAGGAAAGATGAAGCATCTGGGACAAGTACTAGCAGGAAACCATGATCACCACTTGGACTGAGAAGGCAGAGGGAGGGAAATGTAGAGTCTTCTGAGAGCTGGAGATACGGAAGAGCGGTCTAGGCTGTAGAGGGGTGAAGCTATGGCCAGGATCACAAGGAGGCAAGGAAGGGATGGGGGTTGGGGAGAAAGACCATAAGAGTAAATATCCCAATCTCTCTACCTTTACCCTCCAATCTGACTTCTGGTGCCTCCTGTTTGCCAAACCCAACTGGACTCCAAAAAGCCAAAAACCCAGGTGCTGCTTCAGTGAAAGTCAACCTCTAGAAGGGCAGTTCAGGGTGGAAAAGAACAGATAATGGGCTGAGGTTGGGGGTTGAGCAAATGGAAACTAACAAGCCTATGTGCTTTGAGGAAACAAAGTGGAAGATGATCTTGGGCAAATGTGTGAGATAGGAGAGGCACTGGTGAAAAATCCAGTGTAATGTCATGAGTCTCGAGGTATCAGAAGTGAGTGCAGTGGACCCTAGTTCCTGACCGGATGTCATGGTGCCTGGTCATTGGATGGGTCATATCAAGAGGAGGGCCACCAGAAGTGACCTCAGAAGTTTAAAAACATGTCATAAAGACTCACTGGGGGGCAGTCCTGGGTTCAGAGGTCTCGAGTGCAGGAAGCTGCCCCTGGAAACCAGGGTATCTCTGCACTTGCGCTATAGCCCTCAGGCACTGCTGGGCGTGGAATTCTTGAGTGACATCAGCTGAAAAGAAAGCTCTTTGGGCCCAGGGAAGAAACATCTCATTTGACTTTAAGGAGGTTGCAAGTGATTCATTCTGTCTCTATTTCTCATTTAATTTATTTTTGCTTTATTTTGGAGACTATGTTCTTAAAGGAGCCAGCAGTGGATTGGCTCACTGAATATTATAGATAATTTCTGATAATAACTGACAATAAAACTGGTTGGCAGGCTAAGAGGATTTGTGCTGTTATTTCTAATCTGTTTTATAGTTTAGAACTTATTTTTTTTCAAAAAGTGTAATTAAATGTATGATCCAAATAAGCTCTGAATCTAATCACATGATGTACTTTTTTTTCTGTGTAGGAATTTTTCTATTGAAAATTAAGGAACGATCCCTAGCTCCAAAATATCAGTTGTCATACCTGTAAGATTAAAAACAGCATAATTTAAAGCCTGTAATATTATTTCAGTGTGCCTCCTTACTTCAGCATATTGATGACATTGTTCATTTTAATCCTTAAAGAAGATTGAATGGGAAAGTAATCAAAAACTCCACTTCGTTTTTGGAGGGGACTTTATCATTGCTTACTGGGTTTTCCATTTCTGGAAGAAATTCATTGCTTAAATAAACGGGGCATAGGAAAACAAGACTCACACATACTAGTAGAGAACAGAGGCAGAATGCAAAAGCTTCGCCTACAACTTCATTAGTCATTCTTTTTAATTCTTCACGTCAAATGCGTAACGCTGTTTTGGCATTACTCTTTTTTTTTTTTTTTAAAGATTTTATTTATTTATTTGACACAGAGAGAGAGATTACAAGTAGGCAGAGAGGCAGGCAGAGAGAGAGAGAGAGGGGGAAGCAGGCTCCCTGCTGAGCAGACAGCCCGATGCGGGCCTCGATCCCAGGACACTGAGATCATGACCTGAGCCGAAAGCAGAGGCTTTAACCCACTGAGCCACCCAGGCGCCCTGGCATTACTCTTAATAAGAAGAATTCTTCCACCTCTCCAGGAAGCAGGAAATATTCGGAAAATAAACATTGCCTCAAAAGCTTCAGTTGATGAATATGAATATTTCCATAATCCCCCAAGTGAGTTGGAGCAAATATACCATTAATGTTGCCTGCTTTTCCTGGAAAATTCTGGATTTTTTTTTCAGAATAAATTGGCTTTATGTAAATAACCTTCAGGTTATTTATGAAAATGTATTAGTCTTATTTATAGGTGTGATAAAAACAACAGGCCAGTGAGAACCTAGTCGTGCCTTTCTTTTCCTTTTTTTTAAACAACTTTAAAAAGTGTGAGCCTGGGTGGCTCAGTTGGTTAAACATCCAACTCGACTTCAGCTCTCATCTTGATCTCAGGGTTATAAGTTCAAGCTCCATGCTGGGTGTGGAGCCTACTTAAAACAATAAATAAATAAAATAAGATAAAAATATATAGCATTGAAAAAATAAAATAAAAAAAGAAAACTTTATTGAGATATAATCTACATACTATAAAATTGACCCTTTAAAAATATACAACTCAGTGAATACAACAGAGTTGAATAAACAAAATACAACTGTGTATGTATTTATATAAATACAGACATATTCTATTGTATGGCTACACCACATTCTGTCTATTCATCAAGGGATTGACATTTGGGTTGTGTCAACTTTTTGGCTCTTATGAACAATGCCGCTATGAACATTCACATACAAGTCTTTGGACATATGTTTTCAATCCCAGTATACATTTGCATCGCTTATTGACACGTGCTTTTGTCTTCTGCATGCCTTCTGAGAGAAAGACACTTTACCAGCAGTTAGGCCCTCACATTCTCTGTAAGCCTGAGTAAAGAAGAGAGTAGAGGTAGGGAAGGTAAAAGGGAGGGTGACCTGGACCCCCAAACCCCATTTCCTGACTGAAAATGAAGGGGTACATTCACCAAGGTTGCCTGGCAATTGTATGTTTCTTTTTTTCCTGTGGGAAAAAATATAAGTAGGCAAGCCAAGAACACACACACATGCACCTGTGAATACATGTGTGCACACACATGTAAAGGCTTCATCCAAAAGGCAAATAAAAACTGAGAAAAAAAGGCTTTCAAATTTAAATATTAATGTTATTCAAAAAGTATCTCTAGTTCCATCCACGTCATTGCAAATGGCAAGATTTCGTTTCTTTTGATAGCTGCATAGTATTCCATTGTATATATATATATATATATATATATATATATATATATATATCACATCTTCTGCTGACCGAAATAAGTCAATCAGAGACAGACAATTATCATATAATCTCTCTGATATGAGGAACTTGAGGGGCAGAGTGGGGGGTCGTGGGGGGTAGGGAGGGAAAAATAATGAAACAAGATGGGATCTGGAAGGAGACAAACCATAAGAGACTCCTAATCTCACAAAACAAACTGAGGGTTACTGGGGGGTGGGAGGGCAGGGATAGGGTGGATGGGTGATGGACATTGGGGAGGGTTTGTGCTTTGGTGAATGATGTGAAAGGTGTAAGCCTGATGATTCACAGACCTGTACCCCTGGGGCAAATAATAATAAAAAAATACATATATGGTAGAAAAAAATAAAGTATCTCTGTTGACTCTCTGATCTCTAGGTCTTTGAGGGAAAACCAATGCGTATAACTGGGTCTCGAAAGACTATTTTGCCCTTGTTCTAAGAGGCCGTGTGCTCATTCAGGCCCAGTTTGTGATTACAGGGTAAACTCATGTGAAATAAGTTTTTTTCTGCTTGCCTATTTTCTCGCTTTAATTGAAAACTTACTCTTTCTTTTAGAAAATCCACCACAAATCCGCGTGTCGTTATCATCTAATAATACAGCAATGACCCCCTCCACCTTGTAAAGTGAGCTGGCCATATTATGCTGAATAGTCACTCATCACCAAGCAGAATGAGCAAGAGAGAATCTCCCCCCCCACCCCACCCCCCCACCATCCTGCTGGAGCTTCTTCTCAGTTGAGTGTTAACACGCCTTGCCTCTCACTGGTGTCAGGCCTAGTGCATTGTATCATTACATATGCATTTTTTCCTTAATCCTCACAAGGGACCCCACAAGTAACTTAATGTCTCCGTTTCAGGAATGAATAAACTTACACTTGGAGAGGTGGCGTAACTTTTTCCCAAGATCACATAGGTAGTTACTTGCGGAACTCACATTCAAACTCAGATTCTGACTTTTTCTGACTCCAGAGCCTAAATTTGTATCCACTCCATTATAGCGCCTTTCTGTATCATGAACCTGGATGAGGGCAAAGAAACCTGTCCAAAATTTGCGAAAAGACTTCACCTACTTAGAACTCAGTTTTAGATGAAGTCCTTTGCCTAAAACAGAGTACAGAATCAGGAAAGAAACAAAAAGAATGAGTAGTCAAATGGAGTTTATAAATCTCGTATACTAAAACACACACACACTGCTTATAGGGTAATTCCTCGGGGTCTCTCTCAGAGACTTTTTACTGTGCTAAAATACATGTAGTGTAAAATTGACCATCTTAACCATTTTTAAGTGTACAGCTCAGTGGCATTAAGTACATTCATATTTTTGTGCTATCATCACCACCGTCCACTTCCAGAACTCTCTTCATCTGTCAGAACTGACACTCCATACCCATTAAATAATAACTTCCCATTCCGTCCTCCCCTTAGGCCCTGGAAACCACCATTTTACTTTCTGTTTCTGTGATTTGACTAGTCTAAGTGCCTCATATATGTGGAATCACACAGTAGTTATCTTTCTGTGACTGGCTTATTTCACTTAGTATAACAGTCCTCAAGGTTCATCCATGTGATAGCACACGTCAGAATTTCCTTCCTATTTAAGGCTGAATAATGTTCTATTGGATGTATACCCCATATTCTGCTTATCCATTTTCCTGTCAATGGGCACTCAGTTTGCTTCCACATTTTAGCTATTGTGAATAATACTGGTATGAACATGGGTGAACAAATATCTCTCCAAGACCCTGCCTTCAAATGTTGAGGTATATACCCAGAAATGGGGTTTAAAGGATCAAACTAAAATTCTATTTTTGATTTTTTGAGGAATTGCCATGTGGTTTTCCATAGCAGCTGTTTCATTTTATGTTTCCACCAACAGTGCACAAGGATTACAATTTGTCCACACCCTAGTCAACACTTGTTAATTTCTAGTGGTTTTTTGATAGTAGCCATCTTTGTGGGTTAAGGTAGTATCTCATTGTAGTTCTGATTTGCGTTTCCCTAACCATTAGTGATGCTGAGCATCTTTTCAAGTGCTTGTTGGCCATGTGTATATCTTCTTTGGAGAAGTGTTTATCAGATCCTTTGCCCATTTTTGAATTGGGCTTTATTTTATTTGTGGTTACCAAGGGAATTACATTTATTGTCCTAGAGGTATAGCATGGTAATTTGGATTTATAACAGCTTACTGTCAGTAACCTACGAAAACTGCTCCTTTACTTTTCTGCCCCCGCCCCTTTCAGTTATTGAGGTCATAAAATGACATTCTTATACACACATGTCCAAAAACATAAACTGATAATTTTTTAAATGTGTTAGTCTCTTCAATTATGTAAAAAACAAAATGTGGAGTTATAGACCAAAGTTGCAATAATACTAGCATTTAGACAAATAGTTGTTTTTTTTTTAAATGTCTCAGTCTCTTAAATCATGCAGAAAATAAAAAATGGAGATACAAACCACTGTTACTAGACTTTATAATTGTCCTTGTATTTATCTTTGTTGGACTTTTTATTTCTTCCTACAGCTCCAAATTCCTGTCTGTTGTCTTTCATTTCAACCTACAGGACTCACTTATTTCTAGTAAGGCAGGTGTAATGGTAACAAACTCCCTCAGATTTTGTTTATTTGCCAATGACTTAATTTCTCCCCTTAATTTTGACAAATAGTTTTGCTGGATACAGACAGCATTCTTGGTTAGTCGTTTTGTTCTTTTAGCACTTTGAATATATCAGCCCACTGCCTTCTGGCCTCCAAAGTTTCTGATGAAAAATCTGCTTATAATCTTATTGAGGATCCCTTATACATGATGAGTCACTTCTCTCTTGCTGCTTTCAAGATTCTTGCTCTGTCTTTGTGTGTTGATAGTTTGATTATAATGTGTCTTAGTGTGAGTGTCTTTGGGTTCATCCTACTTGGAGTCATTGAACTTTTTGGGTGGTTGTACTCATGTCTTCATCAAATTTGGGGAATTTCATTAGCTACTATTTCTTCAAATACTCTCTACCTCTTTCTCTCCTCCCCTTCTGGGACTCCCACAGTATGTATGTTGAGCTGTTTGATGGTGACCCACAGGTCCGTTAGACTCTCTGTGTTCACTTTTCTTCAATCTTTCTTCTTTCTGTTCCTCAGACTTGATCATTTCCATTGTGCTATCTTCAAGTTCACTGATTCTTTCTTCTGCCTACTCAAATTTGCCTTTGAATCCCTCTAGTGAATTTTTCATTTCCGGTATTGTAATTTTCAGCTTTAGAATTTCTGTTTTTATTTTTGGGTTTTTTTTTTCAGTTTTCTATCTCTTTATTGACAGTTTCATTTTATTCACATGTTTTCATGATCTTCCCCACATCTTCTTTTAGGTCTTTGAGCATCTTTAAGACAATTGTTTTAAAGACTTTGGAAAATCTGCCAGTGGGTCTTTTTCAAGGACAATTTTTTCTTTGGCTTATTGTTTTTCCCTTTAATGGGCCTTACTTTCTTGTTTCTTTGTGGTCTTTGTGATTTTGTTGTGTTGTTGTTGTTGTTGAAAACTTAACAGTTGTATCTAATAACGTAGTAACTCTGAAAATCAGATTCTCCCCTTTGCCCTGGGTCTTCTGGGTTTTCTTGTTTTTATTTATTGTTTTAGTTTCTGTTTTGATTGTTGGGAGCTATCTCTGTGCCAGGAATCAACCTGAGGAGTAAAATTAAGGTCTTCTTAGGTCTTTTCTATGCACGTGCTCTTCCCTGGGCATATGCAGTGACTTTCCAATGTCTCCCTATGTGAAGTTGCTTTTTTTCTTTCCTAAGTAAGCTCTACACCCAATATGGGGCTTGAACTCACAACCATAAGATCAAGAGTCATGTACTCTACTGACCGAGCCAGCCAGCCACCCCTGCAGTTGTTTTTGAAAGGCTTGGGGACTTTTTTGTTTTTCGTTTTTGAATGTCTTGGTTTTTAATGTCTGGCTCCCAGAAAGGAAAAAAGAAAAACAAAGGGGAAAAAGGTCATTGGCCTTTAACTTCTCTGAAATTGATCAAAATGAACTGCAGTTTACCATTCAAGCCTTCCTCTGTAAGTTGCAAGCCTTCAACAGATTCCATAGTTCCAAAATAGTTACATCAGACAGATTCTACCAGTACAACTTTTGTCTAGGTAGGGAAACAGATTTCTAGCACTTCTGATTCCACTGTCAGAAACTTTTTATTATTTTACCCACAATTTTTTTTTTTTTTAAGATTTTATTTATTTATTCATGAGGGACGGGGGGCAGAGGCAGAGGGAGAAGCAGGCTCCACGCTGAGCAGGGAGCCCGATGTGGGGCTTGATGCCAGGGTACTGAGATCATGACCTGAGCTGAAGGCAGATGCTTAACCAACTGAGCCACTGCCAGGTGTCCCATATTTTTCACACAATTCTGATGAGATTGGGTACCTGGTTTCTAAGCCCAAAGTAGATCAGAAGTAGGAATTCAGAAAGAGGACAGCAAGAAGCTACTGGCAGGCCCACGGTCTTACATATCATCAGTGGTGCCAAATCATTGCTGCCCTACTTCTGTAGGGCATCAGCCATCCCTGCTCCGCTGATGGTTATTGCCCTGCTGTGCACCGCCCCCCATCTCCCACTGCCTCTCCAACCCACTCAGGGGTTTTTCTCACTCTCCAGCTAGTTGGAGACACCTGCTTTTCCTGACCAGCTGTTTCAGAGAAAGTTGCCACAGCGAAGATGTTGTATCCTAGGTGATATTTTTTTCTTTTCCTTTATTACCATCTTCTCTTTCTAAGCGTTCAGAAGCATGCCAGCTCCTTTTAGCAGTCAGATCCTGCTGTTGCGCCTGAGCCACTCTGTCAGAATAAATCTTTACTCAAAGAGACTTTTTCTTCAAAGTCTCAACTGCATTTTCTGAAGTTTAGTATATCTTTCCTTCTTTTTTGGAGATTCTCTCTTTTACCATTAAAACCTTCTACATCTGAGCCCCATTTGTTGTAAGCTGAATTCTAATTCATCCCCACTGAGTTCCTGAGCCAGTTCAAATTGGGAGGTATGGTTAGACATCTGTCCTGTGCATCCTGAGGGAGTCATATTTCTGGAACTTTCTAATCTCATTAGGAAGTTAGTTCACACAGATCCTGCAAAGTACCTCTAGGGAGCAGTGCTTCCTAATTCCACATGCTGGCCTATCAGAGGCTTTGTTCTGGCTTAGCAAAAATACTCTTACATCATCATTCACTTTCACCACAATAGTAAACATACACAAACACACGATGTGTGCATATCCATGCAAGCATGTGCACACGCACACACGCACACACGCACACACACACACACACACAGATTAATATTCAATCCTGGCAATGGTATGGTAAAACTATTGCTTTTAAATATTGATGATGGCATTATAAATTGGAACATGTTTGAAAATCAATATAGCAAAATGTATCAAGAACCCTTAAAATGTTCCTTGACACAGTAATTCTATTAAATTATATATAGTCTCAGAAGATTATCTAAAATGTGAGAAGAGCCACATCCTGCATTATTTATTATGCTGAAAAGTTGTAAGAAAATTAATGGTCACCAATAACGATATAATATATGTACTTGCCGAAATTCTATAATGAAATTAAAATATTGATATGGGCATTAAAGTAGTTATAAAGTCTATGTAACAATATATGTATGGTACAATAGCTACCGTTCACTGAATGCTTACTGTGTCCCAGGCCATGCAATAGCTATATTGTGGACATTACTTCATTTTGGTCTCGCAATAATTCTGTGAAGTAGGTATTACCCTTATTTAAGGCTCTTTCCAAGGTTCTTCTTTTATCCCCCCTGCTTTCTTTCAATTATCTCTCCATGCTGACTTCCCTTTCTGCTTAACGGGAAGAAAATTCCTGAAAGGAGCTCCTACCTGACTTCAGAATATGGATATTTAAGCATTACCCTAAACTGCCTCCTATTCAGTATAGTGTTACACAGAAAAGCAAAAAAAAAAAAAATCAGATTAGTCAAGTATTATATCCACTACAATTTAAAGTTTAAAGATGTTGCTGCCAGAGAAAAACTTGGAAGGGAATATATAGAATTGATGACAGTTGTCGTGGGGTAGTGTAATCTCAGGGGGATGATATTTTCCCCTAAATGTTCTATGATATAGTTTCGTTATTCTTAGAATCATAAACACTTTAAGGCCCCCCAAATGGAAGTAATTGGATTATTTTTTTAAATAATTGGATTCTTACATGATCAATCTTTTTCATGTTCTAAAGCATTCTTTATGGTCATTGTAATATTGTTTTCAGAATTTTAAAATATGCCAAGTGATAAAAGTTTATGAAAATAACATTTATGAAAATAACCATTTATGAAAATAACAGTGGTGAAGCTTTCACGTTTTAGGGCTTAAGGAGAGAAATAATTATAACCTCATACAAACACATCGAGATAGTGCTTTGTGGGTTTCAATTTTACGGCTATTGGCTCACTTAATCTTTCTGACACCTGAAAGGTACAAGTTCGACTTTCTGAAAGTTGTCCAGAAAGCCCACTCCCTAGAGTTTCAGTGAAGTCCCAGCACCACCATGTCTACTGGCTGGTCCACATGCCCCAGGAAAGGGCCCCTGGGGTGTTTGCCAAACACATCATCCAGCCCCACTCGGCACAGCTGGAAACACAGCTGCAGGCTGCAGCTGGCCAAGTCCCTGGAGTAATCATCACTGAAAAATGCTGAAGAGGAAGCTCTCCTGAGTTTCTTCCTTCACCACCACCCCCTCTTTCTGTTCCTCGAGGCTGACTCTTCCACTTAATTGGAAGAACAATTCTACTTAGTGTTGCTAATCAATTAACAGCTGGTAAAAGAGGGGAGCCTCACTTCTTCCCTGCACTTCAGCCTCTCCAAACACACCAAAAGTATGGCAACTGCAGAAATCTTGGGGACTAATACTGCCCCCACCAGGCAAAAAACTCAGTCAAAACTGCAGCTTTCATTCAGACTTAAACCCCTAACAGGGAATATAGAGATTCAAAATGTCACATTTCTTCTTAAAAGCTTGGGTTTCTTCTGATTATAAAACGAATACATCCTCCGCATGGAAAAATGAAAATGAAAATGAATTTAAAGAAGGAAATCAAATCACCCTA
Organism: Ailurus styani; assembly: GCA_002007465.1. Lineage (NCBI taxonomy): Eukaryota > Metazoa > Chordata > Mammalia > Carnivora > Ailuridae > Ailurus > Ailurus styani. The sequence continues at coordinate 542,402 of LNAC01000100.1, forward strand.
AGACTTTTCAACCAAAATTCCCACTCAGCAATTATTTATTTTTGAAAATAAATTCCTGGCCTTTAAAAACTGTGTGACAGATACATTTATAAACACTTTTTGATTTTTACCATTTAAGAATCCTACTGCACACACTATTTAGTTTTCTCTTATATTTGACATTACTTGTATCTTCCCATTTTCCTATGCTGCGAAAAATGCTTTTAGTGCCTTCTGCCTCAGATCATAACTTCAGGAAGCATTCCCTGCAGCTTTGTTGTGATATTAGCGCCATCCGACTCCTCTTCCTGTATTCCTTAACTCTGCTGAATCCTCATGGGCATTTAGCATTCTCTGGCTTCAGTGAGAATTAAGCACAGGAAGAGGAAAAGCAGACCATCTGTGCAGGAAGGTAAAACCAGTGTAAATTAAATGGGGTGTTAAAAAAAGCCACTTATGCTCTTTAAATATGTGCTACTTGAGGGAACTGCTCACCTGTGTACGGAACTAATCACTGAACACACAGGCTTCAGGTGACTGACTGGTGCTGAGTGTTCTTTGTTCAAAAAGCAAAAGCAATGCTCTTTTTAAATTTTTCACTTTTTTTAAGACTTTATTGATTAGAGAGAGAGGCAGGGAGAGAGAGAGCACAAGCAGGGGGAGTGGGAGAGGGAGAAGCAGGCTTCCCGCTGAGCAGGGAGCCCAACTTGGGGCTCGATCCCAGGACCCTGAGATCATGACCTGAGCCGAAGGCAGACGCTTAATGACTGAGCCAACCATGCGCCCTGCAATGCTCTTTAAAAAAATAATAATAATAACGTTTTGTAGCTCTAAAATGATCCAAGGGATTTTAATCAAACCTTAAACATTTCAAGGACAGTAAGCCAAAAACAAAAGAAGCCTCCCTCTCTGGCTTCGGGGCTGTTTTCCTTCCAACTCCACTCACCAGCTAGAGTTTTTTTGGGCCTTGCATACTCATCCAGGGCTGTTTGCTCACACACTGCCATCTCTCCTCACTGGTGGGTGTCTGTTCGCCCCTCTCTTTCTTTCCCATTTCTCCCATCACACCCTTCTCCTTGTCTTCACGGACCGTGGTGCTCAAGGGTGTCCGATGCGATTTGAATTTGAATTCCGTCCGTGCCAACTAAGCAAGTCACGTATCCTCTGTCCCTCAGCTTCCAGTCTGACAAATGGGAATAGCAGTATCCCCCTCATAGGACTGTGGTGAGAAGTCCCTGTGTCACTTTCTGTAAAGCACTTTCAGAATGTGGCCCAGCACACAGTGAGCACCTCATCAATGCTTCTATTATTACTACGACTGGTGAAGAGCTTCCTAGATGTTTCCTTCACTTTCAGTCTCTCATTCCCCACCCACACATGCATAACTACAGAGACCTCTGTGTTAGGGGAGTGCTTCCCCTGTAAGGGAGTGCTTACCCTGTCTAAGCTCTTTACATATTTTTATTACTTACAGCAATCTGTATGCTAGAATTACATTCCATTTTACAGATGGAAAAACTGAGGCTTAGAAAAATTCCAGTCTGTCCTTTACAGCCTCTTAAAAAACTGCAAAATCCTTTATAGTTACATAATTTCTTTGCTCAAATGTCCACAAGATATGCTATTAACTGTCCCCACGTTGGTTCGCTTTCCAATTGTGGGTGTGGGGTCGTGCCTGCTAACTCATTCTCGTTGTAGGCAAACATGGCCTTCCCAAGTCTATTCCTGAAAACAGCTCCAGGCTCGAGGTTGCTTTTGAATGTGCTCATGTCCCTTTCTTTCCTCATCATCATTTTCATCCAAAGACAGAGATTTAAATTTCCATCTTTTCCTAGAATTATAGTGAAGTTCTCTACCCCTGTACTTTTTTGGAGTACACAACCCATATTTTGGACATCCCTGAATTTAACTGCACACACCTTTAAAAAAATCAAAGCATGTAGTCAAATAATTGGTGTAAGTTGGTGGAATATGGGGACAAAGCATCAATATTTTAAGATTTTCCAGCCGCCTGGGATGCCTGGGTGGCTCAGTTGGTTAAGCAGCTGCCTTCTGCTCAGGTCATGATGATCCCAGGGGCCTGGAATTGAGTCCTGCATCCGGCTCCCTGCTCAGCAAAGTATTTAGGAAGTCTAATGAGCTGAAGGGAGAGGAGGAGAGCAAGATCAGGAGTCAGAAGTAGAGAATTTGGAGGAAGAGCCTCATGGCCCAGAGCGACATCTCCTGCAAATAATGTTTAGAGCACGTGGTCTGACACTAGACTAGCCAAGGTGAGCACAGATCGTAGATTTGGAAATTTTAACGGCAGAACCTATTGTCGACCCTCATGTTGGGAATGATCAGGGGAACTAGAAATACTCACGCTGAGGAAGAGACGACAAGACAGATTAGGGTAGGCTGGGCCTGGGCGAGGCGGTGGCTACAGAGAGAACACGTGGGAGGTCGCTCTGGAGTATCTAGGGTCGGAAGGGTAGGGTGGGGTGGTGAAGGGCAGAGCCCGGAGAAACCCAATAACCTGAAAACAAAACAAATAACCCCAAGTAGCTGGACTTATCCACTTACAGGGATGTTACAAAGAAAATGCCAGAGTCCCCACTCAGAATGGTGTAGGTCTATGATGCTTCCAAGATCTGTCCGGTCACTCATTTAGCTGCCACGTGGGTGGTCGCTGGTATTCTCAGACAGGTCTGGCTGGTTCAGGGGACCTGTCGAAGCCCCCAGACTTCTTTCTCCTGCCTCTTTTTAATGCCTCCTTTCTTTTCTCCAACCAGAAGTGTGAATGTTTCTTGTAGAAGAAAAGTTACGCAGACTGACTAGATACCCAATGATACCTTTCTGAACCCAAAGGAGGAAACCCTGTGCTGACAGGTGATTGGTGAGGGAGTGGAAGAGCTGACCTGGGTGGGGTACAGCCAACCCCGCACTTCCGGGGTAGGGGGGCGGCAGGTAGAGCCCGAGTCAGCGGCCCCACTGCACCAGTTGCCACGGGCTCTCCCCATGGCCCCAACAAGAGATAGACAGGAGGGGAGCTGGGAGGGCAGAGCACTAAAGCAGGTACTGCCCCTTCCTCCTGTAAAAAATGCAAAGGCCCTCTGGGAGATTACATACCTGAAGTTCTCAGCAAATACCTTAATTGGAGTTCAGACTTTGGCAAGGGCTCATTGCTAAAAGTAGCTGAAACCAGTGACCAGACCCAGGAGACGCCCTAGGGGGGCAGGAGAGGATGGGACTGGCAGAAGGAAGGAAAGGAGGCTGATAAGCGAGGTGAGGAGGGCATCAGGGCTGCCCTTTGCCCCGGGGTGGGCCGCACCAGAGGCTGCTCATTCCTCCCGTCTTATCTTGCCCTTACATTCTGTTCCAGAAGTCAGCTCCCTTTCCCAGGGAAATGGGCAGAGGAGCAAGCGCGCGGCTAGTCTCCCCAGAGAATGGCCTGTAGCAGCTTGGACTCTTTGTAGCTGGGCTGTGAATGCGTCTGTGTGCTTTCCACTGCGTTGGTGTGTGTCTGAGGGCTACGTGTTTTGCAACATCAACTGATCTGGAGAAGCACATGTCTTTAACAATCCAAGCAGTGATGATGATGATGGTGATGATGATGATAGCTAAAATTTACATGGTTTTCTTTCTTTTTTCTTCCTTCCTTCCTTTCTTTCTTCTTAAGATTTTATTAGTTATTTGAGAGGGCACTTGCGAATGTGCATGTGCTCGCTCATTCTCTCTCCTAAATAAATAAATAAATAAAATCTTTTAAAAACTGAGTTATACTAGAATGGAGGAATAATTTCTAATTGTTTTGCCCTGTCCTATCCCTCATATTTACAGCATACAGAGAAAGAAACACAGGCATTAAGAGCAGGCAGATCTGAGTTAGAATTCAGCTTATCTGCTGTCTATGAAATCTCCGCTAAGCTCCATCCCCTCCCTGCCTGTTCCAGAATGGATGGTGAATTTTGATCCCTTGCTATTCTTCCTGGCTTCATTCTCTTTTGCTGCCTCGCTAAAGAAGGGAATGGAAAGCAAAGGAAAGGAGATTCGAATTCTTCCATCCTAGTTTTTCAGGCCCAAGAGTCAGATAAGTCAGAACAATGAGAACCCTAGAATCCTTCCTTTTCTATTTCTTCCTGTTTATGACATGAAGTACACTAGCGGTGTGTATTTTAAAATAATACTCTCAAGAATTTTCTACGTTCGCATTGAGTACACACTGAGTGGAATTATAAGGCCTACTTGGCTACAGAGGACACTATGGGACACGGTCCATGTCCCCCTTTGCAGCCGGTAGAAGGCCTCATTTATTTACTCTCTTACAGAAGTATCTCAGCTACAGAAAGCTGACTCGCCCAAGGTCACACTCGGCTTCCCCCGCAGCTGGCACCCAATGGTCGACCTACGGGTGAAAATATCCAGCCCGTCACCCTACCCCAAGACAACCCTGCAGGGCCGCCTCGGCCTGGGAGCTCCCTGAGGCGTCGTCTGAAGCGTTCGCTGCGATTGCACCACAATCCAAGTAACTTCTCCGTCCCCTAGCGCTGCTTCCTTCCCTTCCTCAAGTGTAGGTCCAAGGGGGTACGCTTCCCCCACATGAATCTCAGTATTAGGTTCTTCCCCAGAGAATCCAAAACTTGGACAGATACCGAATTGGTTGATTAACTCAGACCAAGAGTCTCTTTTACTCGGAAGAGCAAACACACGTGGTGTCTTCATTTTGACCTACAGAATAAGAACGTCAACGAATACATTAGGGATGGTTAATTGAGCACATTTAAGGGCGGTGCTCCCGGCGGTCCCCGGACCTG
>LNAC01000100.1:548043-559222 GCA_002007465.1 Ailurus styani
CCGCAGCCTGCGCGGGGCGCCGCGGGGCAGCCTCGGAGCCCCCCGGAGCCCCCGGAGCCCCCCGGAGCCCTCGCCCAGCCGCGGACCGAGGGGAGCAAGAACGCTCCTGGCAGCAAAAACAACCAAAAACCAAACCCCCGAACACTGAAGCACATAAGGTTCCTGATGCTCTCCTCATATAGACGTGTAATTTACCTAAAAATGAGCGCCTGTTTTTTTCAAGATTTGTTTATTTATTTGAAGGGGGAGGCGCGGAGGGAAAGAAACTTCAAGCCGACTCCCTGCTGAGCGCTGGGAGGGGGGACTTGATGTCAGGAGGCCTGCAGTCCCGACCTCGGCGGACACGCAGACTCTGATGCCGAACCCACTGAGCCACCCAGGTGCCCCTCCTTTTATTTTTGTAAAAAGGGATTTATGGGTCGGGGTGGCTGGGTGGTTCAGTAGGTTAAGCCTCTGACTCTTGATTTGGGCTCAGGTCATGATCTCACGGGTGGTGAGATAGAGCCTCACTAAACGTGGAGCCTGCTTAGGATTCTCTCTCTCCCTCCCTCTGCCCGTCCCCCTCCCTGCTGGCTCTCTCTCTCTCTCTCTCTCTCTCTCAAAATAAATAAATGAAAATGAAAATGAAAAATAAAAAAGGATTTATGGAGACGCCTGTCTGGCTGAGTCGGTAGAGCCTGCAATTCTTGATCTCAAGATTGTGAGTTCAAGCCCCATGTTGGCTGTAGAGGTTGTTTAATAATAAAATCCTAAAATAAAAATAAAAATAAGGATTTATGTGCAAAATTAATTTTCTATAAATTAATTTAAGAAAAATTATGACCTTCTGACTGTATGGTATATTTCCCAACATATTCAGTACTTCATTTATATATTAGTAAAATTTTGTACTTTACTTTTTTTAAGTATGTTTCTTTTTTTTTTTAATAATCTCTACATCCAATGTGGGAGTTTGAACTTATGATCCCAAGATCAAAAACCACATGCTCAACCAACTGAGCCAGCCAGGCACCCTTATAGGTTCAAAACTATAGGAAGAGAGCCTACACGTTTCGTTTTAAGGGAACTCTTAGATTTTTATGTTTTTATTGTAAATGTCTTCTAGGTATGTTTACATTGACTTATAGGCATAATAAAAGTCCAAATCTAGGGTTTTTATCTTACTGACTTAGTAATGATCCTAAAATTCACATGGAATAATAAACAGATAAGAATAGCTAAGAAAAATATGAAAACGCTTGTGCACTAGTTGATATTAAAGCACACTACAAAGATCTGCTAAGTAGGTATAGATGAGAGAAGAATGAGCAGATCAGCAGACAGAATAGTTAGATCAGGAGTAAAACCTTATTACATATATATTTTAAAATGTAGTAACATCTGATAAAGGAGGCACCAGAGCTGAGGGGGAAAGAGAAGGAATTTTCACAACTGGTACTGGAATAATTGGTTAGTGATTTGGAACAAATCATTTTAGATTCTTAACTCTTACTCCTAGGTGGATGAAAGAATTAAATGGGAAAAACCCGAGTCATAAAAAGCTAGGCCAAATTCCGGTGAATACTGTAACTGTATAAGAAAAAAATTTGTAGATGTAAGAAAAAAATTCAACAGTTCATTGACATAAAAATATTAAACTTCTGAATGCAAAAAATAAAAAGCAAACAAAAAATTTAAAAATGTATAATTAGCTACAGTGATGACTTTTAAAATATAAAAGATTTGCACAAGTGGATTTAAAAACACTAAAATGTTAGAACAATGAGTAAAGCATATGATATATAATTCATAGAACAAATAAAAGGTCTAATAAGCACATTTTAAAAGTTCAATAAAATCAGTAACAAAGGCAATGCAAATCAAATCCAGAAATTCTTTTTCACTTACTAAATTAATAAAAATGAGCAAAATTATAATACTCAAGACTGCTAAAGATGCAATGTCAGCACCTTCACATACTATTAATGTTTTAATGCATACTCTCTTTCTAGAAAGAGATCTTACATTTGTATCAAGTATTTTAAAATACTGCTACATTTAAACCCTTTGATTCTATTTCTAGAAGTTTATCTTACAGAAATAATCAGACATGGGGAAAAGTATTATACATATACATAATAAAACGAAAATCTGAAGTTAATGAGAGTGCAAAATGATACGATGGGATATTTTGCAGTCGTTAAAATTTATGTTTTTGGAGAATTGTTAATAGTATAAAATGATCATAAGTTAATGTTACATGAAATGCAAAAACTGGACATGATTCTGAATGTAAAAAAGATGGGCATATATACAAAATGAACTAAATGTCAGTAGTACTTATCTAATGGTCTATAAACTTATGGATGAGTTTGGTTTTCCTTAGATTTTACTGCATTTTCCAACTGCTCTAAGTGAGACTAAATTAATTTTGCAATTTTGTGTTTGTATATGTGTGTGTATTTAAAGAATGAATGAGACATAAGAAATTGGAAACATATTGTTAACTATTCTTGGGGAAGCTTGTTCTTTTTTTTTTTATTTTTATTTTTTAAAGATTTTATTTATTTATTTGACACAGAGAGAGAGATTACAAGTAGGCAGAGAGGCAGGCAGAGAGACAGGGAGAGGAGGAAGCAGGCTCCCTGCTGAGCAGAGAGCCCGATGCGGGCCTCGATCCCAGGACGCTGAGATCATGACCTGAGCCGAAGGCAGAGGCTTTAACCCACTGAGCCACCCAGGTGCCCGGGGAAGCTTGTTCTTAAATAGAAGAAAGAGAAGAGCTGATCTAGAGAGAGCTGTAGAATCAAGGGAAATTTCCTCCCTTTCTTTTTCCTGCTTTTCCTTTTCGTCTCCTGCGTTCTCCCCTTTCCTTCCTTTCTTTCTTTTTTGATCATTTTCTCTTTTTTAATGAGAGGTTCGAATACTTTATTGTCAGTAGAGGAGGGAATGAAAATGCAATAGTAAAGAAATAAATGCAGGAGCAAATTTCCAAAGAAGATGAGAGAATCAGACAGAGAATGCTGCCTTTAAAAGGAATTAACTTCAAACACATTCATTGAAGACATACGTGAGTGAATCAATGAATGAATGAATGAATACACGAACACCAAGCAGTACGACCGCTTTCCTATAATTCTTTTCCTTTTCAAAATAGACATCAGTGAATTAACAATAACAATATACATGCAGACAAAGAACTTTCCTATTCATTGTTAAATTGATATTGCTAAATGGTTCGTATCTTAACTATAGGATTATGTCTAAATTCTCATTTTTATATGAAGAACAAGAAGGAACAATAGAACAAATTGTAACTTTTTTTTAAGCACAAAACTTAATTTGACTCCATTTACAAGTGTTAATTTCATACAGGGACTGTGCTGTGGAGAATACTGGCACTTATCCAGATATTTCTGGAAATAAAAACTATACTTATTGTTAAGGAAGTGGTTGGGGTTCTGAATTTTCCAGATAATTCCCATAAACTAGAAAACTGTTAAGCTAAATATATTACTTTTAAACATAGGCTGGCATTTCTTTTTTTCCTTTTAAGAATGACATTCAAGGGCGCCTGGGTGGCTCAGTGGGTTAAAGCCTCTGCCTTCGGTTCAGGTCATGATCTCAGGGTCCTGGGATCGAGGCCCGCATCGGGCTCTCTGCTCCGCGGGGAGCTTGCTTCCTCCTCTCTCTGCCTGCCTCTCTGCCTACTTGTAATCTCTCTCTCTGTGTCAAATAAATAAATAAAAATCTTTAAAAAAAGAAGAATGACATTCAATAGACACTTACTCTTGGTGTTTTAAAATTGTAATTTATTCACAAGATTCCAAAAATTGTTATTCATTTGCTATTCATTTGATACATATATACAGGCTCTTAAACTTTCAAAACTTAGCTAAATGTACATTCAATAAATATTTTATATTTTTGTTATATTCCTCGTCCTTTTAAGGACCTGACATTTAAATTAAATATGAAAGCATTAGAGCTACTTAACTATATTCTATTTACTCATTCATACATTCATTAATTGGACAAATGTTTATTGAGGTTCTGTTATGTCTGAGGTACTTAGAAACAGGTGCAAACATGTCATCTGCCTTTATGAAGCTTGTAGACTAGTGGGAAGGCAGTCTTTGAATAAATTTTAATGCAGGGAAGCATATAAGCTAATTTGGATTTCAGAAGTGGCAAGTGACTTCTAAACTGCAGTGTAGAGATTAGGTGGTCAAGAGCAGGTAGAGTGAGTTGTTACGAGGCTCTCAGGAAACACTGACGTGGAATAACAAAGTGGACCTCAGGGAGAAAATACTGGAACGCCTGTTTAGATTAATACGTAGATCATTGATGACCCTCCCTCAGCCCACACGTTCGACGGCCTCCTGTCACTTGCAGCACTCAGGGTATCTTGAGGAAGGAGCCTAGGGAGGTGACAATGGCGCCTTTGTTAATTTGTCCCCTTTTGCCATATTGTGATATATTGCTTTTCTGCGTGCTTAATCAATTAAATTTACAAATTATATTTCAGTTTAACTTGTCCTCTAAAAATGAACAAGTAGATTTAAAAGATTCATCTAAAGAAACTTCGGATTTAAAAAAGTAATACAAGCGCAAGGAAAAAGAAAAAGCAGAGAGGACACTTTCACTCCTAGTAAGTGCTACATTGCAAGGTAAAGCAGTGCCTATTTAGTCAAAGTGATAAGAAGTCCATTAAAACAAATTCAGAATTATCAAGTAAGGTTTATGGCTCTCTTCCATAGTCATTAATGACAACCCTCATCTAAGTGTACATTTGTAGATGGACAATGAGTAAAATAAATCTTTGTAAATTAGTGGATGGGATTAAGAAATAAATGGCTTGATTTGGTAAGTGAGGCTAACAGTCACTTCTCCATTAGGTCCACATATGTCTTTGAGGTTTCTCTGCCAGCTATGACAGCCATTAAATTCAGCGTCAAAATAAATCAAATCTGGAACCAGACTTGTGAATTGCTGTATCACAGAATATTAACTACAATTTAAAAAATAAAGTATACTGAATCAAATTTACCTCATTAAAAAGTTCCCTCATTAAAAAATTAAAAAACATTTTTAATAACAATTAGGAATATATTTTAGTAATGGAATAAAATATTGTTAGCAAATAAATATAAAATGTAAAATCCTATTTAATTGTTAAAAATTGGGGGAATTGTTTTTCATGTATGTAATAAACAGGACAGTAATACATATATGTTATTGACAAATATGTACATGTACATATATGTACTTATATGATTAAATATGTAATGGACGTCCTTTGGAGAGAACGTGGCCAGGAGAGAGTTGATGGAAGCTTACGCTAGTGATAGCCATGAAAATGGAGAAAAAGGAACAGATGCTTGAAGTATTTAGGCAGCGGAGCAATGGGACAAGCAATTATTCCTTTGAAAATGCACACTGGACCGTGTCCATTACCTCCCCCCTATTAAAACCCTTAGTGTAAAAAGGACAGAATCCAAACAAGGCTTCCGTCCTCGAGGGAAACTTGCTGACTCCCAGGCCAGTGCATGTTCCTCTGTTACTCTCACAGAGTCACGCTCTGTGTTCTTTCCCTCTGAGCACTCCTCTCCATCTGTAATTTTCACAACTACTGCCAAGATCACCTGAGGAATATTGGCCTCCCACTCTAACTCCAAGCTCCGTGGAAGACCAGCAAAATGTCTGGCACTTAGTAAATGTTAATTCGAGGAATTAATTAATTTGATGTGAAAAGTAAAGGAGACAGCCAAGATACTTTCCTTTTCCTAGCTCAAGCGGTGGTGCCCTGGTGGTGCTGTTTCCCAAGATGGAGTTTATGGCAGGAGAGGACCCTTTGGGTTGGGGAAAGAAACCGTGATGAGTTCAATCTCGGACGTGTTACATCTGGATCAAAAACTTTGAGGATTTTATTTGAATGTGTATAAATAACTATACGTGTGTATAAATATATGTGTATAAAGAACTATAAATACATACAACAGAAGACGATCAGTTTTATATCTCTTGTTAAAATTACCCCCTTTGTGATTATGAAGTAGCTCGGTATGCCTAAAATAAAACTGAATAAAGAGCCCTTCAAAAGAGATATTTCTGGGTATTTCCTATTTTAAGAACAATCATTTAGAATAGAAAACTTATTTTAGTAAAGCGTGTTACTCTACTCAAGTCATGAATAGGACTCTTCCCCCTAAGGACTGTCAGCAGTAGAAAATAAAATAACATAAAATAAAAACAAAAGGGCGCCTGGGTGGCTCAGTGGGTTAAAGCCTCTGCTTTCGGCTCGGGTCATGATCTCAGCGTCCTGGATCGGGTGCAAGATCCTACAGTGTGCAAGATCGGGAGGACTGCCTCCCGATCCTGTCGTTCATTTTCTCATCTTCTTGTCTTTCTTATCTTTCCCTGCTGCCTTTGAGCCACTTCCCTATCACCTTCCTTTCTCTCACTCTTGGATGCAGACCCTCTCTCCAGCTCTGCTGCCTTTGGCCACCCGAACTGATAAGAAAGAAGGATCACGATGGATCAGGAGAAAAGAACAGTTAGCCCTGTATCCCGTTTCCGAAGTATCTCTAGGGGTTTAGGGAGGGTTCATAGCTCAGCCTGGCCCCTGGAACAATTTATTTCAATCTGTCATTTATGGATTTATGTCATCCTTGCTTTAAACGAATATTGGGGAAAAAATGAATACTTGGAAACATGCTTTTGACCTTTACTTGCCTGATTCCAAAGCCTACGTCCATGTGACATGTTTGTGTATTATTCTTAGGGTACTGATTCTCAGAAGTGACACCAATGAAATCTGAGTTCCTTCTACTTAGTGCCAAACTGTTTTCCGGTAATAATTTTCATTATTTGTTGAATACTTAAGGTATGTTGTGAACTATTTTAAGTGTTTACATTTATTAACATATAAACTTCACATAACCTTATGAGATAGGTGTTATTGTTCATTTTTGTTTTAAAGATGAGGACACTGAGGCACAGAGGCATTAAGTAACTTGCCCAAGGTCACAGAGCTGGTAAGCCCTGGCGTCGGGAATTAGAAATCAGGCAACGAAGCCCAGAGCCCGCACTCAGTCACCTAATTTGTTACCTTACAAAAAGTTGTACCAATTTATGCTGGTACCATTAGTAAGTACAGATGCTATACTGCTTTGGAACAGTTCTACTTTTTAATTAATACTTTATTAGGTAGGTCCTAAACTTCCCTTTCTCTCCTTAAAGGAGCTGACATGGAGGGCCAACGGTTCTCTAATACCGTCTCTCTCCCCACTCCCACAGTGGCAGAAATGGGGGGTAGAGCTGTGGGCTTGATATTCAGTATGAGGTGAGGACCATGAAGTACTTTGTGCCCCTAACTGTGGTAAGTGCTCTGTAGACACCGACTCATTTGACCAACAGATGGGTGCCATTACCCCATGTGGCAACAAGCTAGGGAGATACACTCACAGTTGACCTGTACAATGATGCATAAATGTCAGGTAAATTAGACACCAAACCTTCCGCACTGATCATCAGCCCTGGGTCTTTATCTTGTCATACAGTCCCAATACTTCATGACCCCTACTCCCTGCTCCCCTAAGAGATAAAACAAATAAATGACCCTACAAAGCTGACCTGGGCCAAAATCAGAGACAAGAGACACTGCTAAAGAGGCCCACTTTGGGATTTTAATTTAAATTCAGTTTAGAGTCAGTGGGGATTGTTGACCTCCTGCCAGAACCCATCAATTAGGGTTGGGGCACCTGGGTGGCTCAGCCGTTAAGCGTCTGCCTTCGGCTCAGGTCAGGATCTCAGGGTCCTGGGATCGAGCCCTGCATCAGGCTCCCTGCTTGGTGGGGAGTCTGCTTCTGTCTCTCTCCCCCTCCCCCCGCTTGTGTTCCCTCTCTTTCTCTCTCTCTGTCAAATAAATAAATAAAATCTTAAGAAAGAAAAACAGATCCAGTGCGGTGCAATGTGCATCTCAGTGCTGGAAGAAGTGACAGTAGGCTCTGCCGGTCACAGTGCTACTGAGAAGGGTGACTTCACACAGTGCTGGGTATCTGCAGAAAGATGGCCAAGATGACCGGGAGCTCCTTTAGTTGCAAATTACTTTTCGCTGTGGCTGCTTAACTCCTAGAGCCAAAATATTGTCACCTCTGGATAAGATTATCCGAAGAACAAGAATGGTGAAAAGGGTTCATCAGGCAAAGAAATGCGATCACGTCAGTCAAAAGAAAAACCAATAATTTTAAAGACCATGTGTTATTTTAGAGTAGAGCCTATAAATAGGAATAAAAACCTGATTTCAGAATAAATAACTTATCTCATAACAAGGTAGGTTTTGTTCACAGATGGCTGTACTGGTTCTGTTACAAGGAGAAAATGCACAGGACACTTATTCTGGATTAACATCACCAGTTCACTTTCCTATTTTTCACCGTTGTTAAAATTCACACTGTCCCAAAACAGTCCTTTACAGATTAAAAGGAAAAACTGCATATTCAGAAGAGAGTATTTATCCTATGACTCACAATTCATCCACAAGAAGTCTGCTAGTAGCAGGGCCAGATGTCTCTGGAAAGTTTTGAAACCCCACGGAGGAAAGCACGGAGTCTCTGTAAGTGCGTGGCTCATGGGGACCCTTCCAAGCTGTCCTCCTGGGCAGCCCACCCGGGGAGTGAGCTGGATTGAGAGCAGATGTGACTTAAGTCGAGGCTGAATCCTCTTTAGGGCTCTTTCTCCGCAATGCCACCCCTCCTTCCTGGAACCATACAGAAAGGACCTGCGGGGTGGCTACCAGAAAATTCCCAGGCGACCCCAGGGGAGTCAGTGTTCCTTTCACAGTACAAATTCCTTCTCCAGCACCACCTTCAGAGCAGACACAGAAATTTTATTTTCTCGGTTTCTCAGGGCAGCCCACAGTACAACCTGTGAATGTGTCCTGTGACTGTGACCTTCCATTCGGGGAACATTAGACACTATCGACGATGCCCTCGGAGCTCACAAACCCAGTATAGAGCAAATGGATTCCCTGGACCGTCTGGAAACGGGGCAGTGGTTCTGAAGGCAGAGTGGCCTGGGAGCAGTCCCACCTCCTGGCCTTCCAAAGAGGGTTGTTCCCACATTGGGGAACATATTAGGGCCAGACTCAGAGAATAAGCTTTGGAGTCAGCTGGGGATTCTAAAGCTAGATGGGCTAGTTAGACTTGTGTGAACTTAGGATAATTTCCTCAGTGTCTGAGTCAGGGATTAGGAGGGTTGGTCTGCACCTCTTAGGAATGTCGTGAGGATTAAATAAGAAACCATCTGTGAAGTGCTCGCCCTGCTGCTTATGTCTCGGCAAGCACACAGCGAATGGGGGAGTTGACATCACGCCACCCCATGCCCCCATCTGAGACCACAGCAATGGGGTTTAAGTGCTGAGCTACTTGAAAGGAAGTTTCACCTACAAGCAGTCCTGAAGAAAACCACACACTGCAGTGAGCAGGCACGTGTCAAGAACACTACCTACCTCTTCCCTCCTGCCCCCCCCCCTGGTTCTCCACACAGCACCAGGCCTTCCTTTCAACCTTCGCGTTGATGTTTACACTCTCATTCCGGGTTGTCAACTCAAATCCACATGACGGCTGAAGATCCTTCGCAACGCAAGGACCAAGGGTGTCCAGTCACAAGAGATTGTAGCATCGTGGTTAAGCCTTAAGCACAGACTTTCAGTTGAGACCTGAACAGGAATCACTTCCTGGCTTCCCCCTTCGCCGTGTTCTGTCTTAAATTAACAGGGCCAATTCAGCCTCTTGGAACCCGCTTTCTTGTTTATACAGAGAGGATAATGCCTGAGTGGTTGGAGGGATTGATTAAATGAGATAATATTTACGTGTAAAGTGCATAGCACAGTAGCTGGCAGAGGCAGAGAGAGAAGCAGGCTTCCCCACTGAGCAAGGAGCCCGATGTGGGACTTGATCCCAGGACCCCGGGATCATGACCTGAGCCAAAGGCAGACGCTTAACCAACTGAGCCACCCAGGTGTCCCTCAGATTGCTTTCCTTAATTATCAGAATTATTGTGTCAGGCAAGGTGCACACTACTTAAAATTACTTCAATTTAATAAACTCCTTACTAAATTAACTTCCTGTAGGAAGGAAGGGGGGAAAGAGCCAACTTTTTGAGGACCTGCGGAATATTACCATGATGTAAGTACAATAAACCTCTGTTTTACCAGCTGGGAAAACAGGACTGGGACAAAAGTGAAGCAGGTAGGGCAACAGTGTCAGAGGCAGAATTTGAATGCAGGTCTGTCCGAGGTAAGGTACCATCACTTCGCCCCCTTCTGCTGGTACAGAATTTTCGATTTCTCAAGTTTATTCAAGAACATGCCTTCTACGTAGGGTTCTCAGGAAGCTATTGCTGAACTAATGAAAAGCAATATACGGCCATTTGAAGGGAAGAGGGATTTTAATTATCAGGGGTTTGAAGTTTGGTTGTCCTCCCACTTTTCCGTTGGTGGTTAAAAACAAAACACCACAAACCAAAACAGCGATGGCCACTCCATTCGGTCTACCCGCCTGAAAAGCTCCAGGGAGATTAATTTCTGAATTTGGATTCACCTTCTCTTTCCTGTTTTGGTGGAACACGGAGCCCGAACGATTCCCGCCACTACAGAGCTCGCGTCTCCAGCCGCGAATTCGCTCTGTCGTGACCGCCGAGCGGGCTGAGGCGCAGCTGGGATTTCCCGGCGCCACGTCAGGGAAACACACCTGCCCCGCGGGGAAGCGCCCCCTTAAAAGGGTCGATGCCTGGAACAAAGAGGAAGCGAAAGAAAGGGAAGCGGGCCCCGCTGCCCAGTCCCCTGCATCCTGCTCCCTCGCGCCCGCCGGCCCCGGCCCCGGAGCGCCCCTAGGCGCCCAGGCAGGGGCGCGCTCCGAGCTCGGCAAACCCCTCGGGTCGCGTCCCGCCCGGCCCCCCAAAGCGCGCGCCGCGGCGCGGATCGCGGGGAAGGCGGCCGAGGTCTGCGGGGGCAGATCCGGAAGAGGGGAGGCGCCTCCCGCGGCGGGGTCGGGACAAAGGGTTTTCAAAGGTGCCCGTGCGCCCCGCTCCCCCGGCCACTGCGCGACCCCCCTTCCCCCACCGACCCGGGCCTCGTCGGTGCGCGGCCCGCGGCTCCAGACGCCGCCGGCCGTTCGCGGGGCGGCGCGGCCCCTGC
>LNAC01000100.1:559711-624384 GCA_002007465.1 Ailurus styani
GTGCGCCCGGCACGCGCACGCCCGCGACCCCCCGCCCCCCTCGCCCCTTCCCCGATGCTCAGTCGCCGCCAGCCGCGGTCGCCGCGTCCTCGCAGAGCGGCGAGAGGGAAGTCGCGAGGCGCGGCCGCCAGCAGAGGCACCATGTGACGGGCTCCGCTCGGTGACAGGCGGCTTTGGTTAAAGAGCGGGCGCGCGGGGCGCGGAGGAATGGCCTGACTCTCCCCTTTACGCCGTCACGAGCCATGGATGCGCAAGGGCGACGCGCCCCCCAGTAGGAGGATGAGCGCGACTCGAGGCCCTCCGCGCCACAGCGTGTGGATGTAAGTGCGAGGCCGGCGAGCCGAGTGTGGGTGGGGGTTGGCGGTGGGGGGAGAGTCTGATGCAATCGGCCCCGAAAGGAGGAGGCGAGCCCGAGAGCGCGGGCTGGGGCGGCCGCGCCGCTCTGTCTGAAGGTCGCCGGGAACCTCCGCCCTTCACCTTCCTCGGAAGTCCGCCGCGGCGTGCGAGCCCTCCCCGCCCCGCGCGCGCTGACGGAGGCCACCTTTCCCCGCCGAGGCCGCCAGACCTTGACACAAAGGACATCGCTCGGCCGGGGGAATCCCGGAAGGGCGGACACCTGGTCCCCTTTGCCACTCTTCCCTTTATTGCCCAAGGTAAGGCGGCTTCGCTTTTCCGGGGAGAGCCGAGGGAGCGGCGGCAGGGGGCAAAGGGGTGTTTCGGGTGCGAGAGGAGGCGGTAACGGACGAGTCACCCATGCGGGCGTGGAGGGGACGAGTGCGCGCTTCTGCCGGCCGCCTTGGGGGTTCTGCTCGTGTGCCGGGAAAAGTCCAGATCCTCTGTTCTGCCGAACGCTCGCGGCAGCGTCAGGGGGCGCGGGGCCCCCGGATTTCACCTTCGCGGGGGCTGCGGCTTACTCTTTGGGTCTGTTTTCCTAGCGGCAGAGTGTGGCACGCGATCCGGTTAAATGGTCCTGGGCTCGGGGACCACGCGGGGTGCAGCGTAGGGGAAGGCGCGCGCGGCTGCATACCCGAGGGCTGTTCGGATCCTGGACATGGCGGGGGCGGGGTTCCTGCGTCCGCGGGGCCCCGAGGAGGGCATGTGATGCCCCCGAGGTGTGCGTGCGGCCGGCTGGGACTTGGGGGGGACTGGGCGCCGCGGGGGAACCGAGCCGCCGAGCGCGAGTAAACAGGAGCACGGGAGCAGCCCCTTCCTCAGGCTCTGCTCCTCTCTCGGCAGCCTCGAGTAGGAGGATGCGGGGCGAGGTTACTAAAGGAAGCTGGCGGTGACTCACTGTCCTTTCCCGCCGTGAAGAGGTGCTTTCCAGCGTGAAGAAGGGGAGACAGAGAAGTGCTCTTCGGAGAGCTGGATCGGCGGGAGCTGGCGAACAAAAGGCCCCCGCTCGCGCCGGGCCCGGCCGCGAAGTGCCCTGGCCTCCTCTCCCCGTCTCTCCTCTGGTCCCCGGCGCCTCGCTCGCGTCCCTAAACGTGGCCACAAAGGGCCTTTGAACTGGCCGCGTCGGAGCCGGGAGGAAAGCGCTCCTTTGCCCCAGGGCGCGCCCTGGGGCGCCCCCCAACCCCCCCCTCCCCCGGAGCGTGTGGCTCCTCAGCACCCACTGGGACCCCGCAGGTTACGGGGCTGCCCGGGCGCGGCCTCCCTGCGGAGTCGCCTGGCCCGGGTTTAGGGTGAACTGTGGTCCGGGGGTATACAAGAGCCTAGGGCGGCAAAAGGCATTCCGCGGTCGCAGCCTCACCGCATTTCGGGCGGCCTTTCACCCGCTGCCTCGGGCTTGGGAAGGTGGTGCTCCCAGAGGGAGCCCTTTGTGTCTCGCTCTGCGGCGCGGACCGCGTTTTGAGAGCACTGTTTCTAACCGTGGAAACCTTGCCGCCGCCAGGATCACGTACGTTCTCAGACGAATCCACGCCGATGGATGTAGTTAAGAGTGAGAAACACCCCAGCGCTAAGCAGCGGCATTTATGTGTGTGTGAAGGGGATTTGACATCTCTGCAGTGGAGTTAATTTTTCTAATATAAGGGGGACGAGAGAGTAAGGCTGTGGTTTGCAGACTGCAGAGAACAGCAAGGCTGTAATTTGTCACCTTGATAGAAGAAACTGTGCGGCAACTCGTGCTTTTTCTGACGTCAGGAGAACAACGGAAATAAAACCTGAGCCAGGTGGTTGGCTGGCCTCATTGTGGAAACGTCTCCCGCGGGGCGGGTCCTCCTGAAATCTATGCGAAACAGTCAAGACGAGGCTCGGAGCCTGGATTTTGCTTCCGCCCCAACCTCAAAATGGCTTTACTCTTCCCAGTCCCTTCAATTCTCACCGTGTCAGCTTAGGTATTTAGGAAACTTGCCTGGTTTGGTTTGAGGTCTTAAAACCTCGATGAGGTTTATTCGCTGCACCCACCCCAATATTCAATAAATATTTCCCACTGAGGACTTACTATATGTGACTGGGTAAAGTTCGTGCTTCTGTGGAGTTTCCCTTCTTCTGGGGGAAAGAGACAATACATGCACATATGATGAATTTCAGGTATTTGCTAGCTGAAGGGAGAAATAAAACAGGATCATGTGATGGGGGAAGGCACTTGAAATAGATGACCGTCTAGCAGGGCCTGTGTGGGAGGATGACGTTTGTCCAGAGGCTAGGAGGCCAGGCATATGTCTATTCTAGTCTTGTATTCTTCCTCCCTCTCGGTGATACTTGAGGGCAAAAACCAATCTTACTCATTATTGTTCCCCTAGTGCCCAGCACACAGTTACTGCTTAGTAAATGCCTCTCAGACTGAGACCTCAGCCATCTCGTTCACTTCTTTCTGCTGCGGGTGACCATCGCTTCCTTCCTGTGTCCCATTATTTGTTTCCCTTTCTCCCAAGCGAAGATGTGAGACGTTTCTTTACTCTGCTTCTCTTTCCCTCTTACCCTCTCCCCACTTCTGAGCAGTTACCGGGCCCTTGCAAATCCCTCTCAAACCTGTCTTCTCACCTCCATTCCCACTGCCCAAGTTCAGGTCCCTGTCATCTGTCCTAGACATGGCAATGCAAGCTGTGTTTGTGGGATACAAGGATCATGAAAGAGCCGTGGAGGTGCCTGAAGAAACCAGTGCTTCACGCCGGCACAACACGTGGTGAAGAGTGAAGCAGGGAATTCCTGAGGTGGAACAGCTTTCTGGTTGCTCTCCTCGGGTACCAAGCCCTGCACCCCTGATTCAGTCTCCACACTTCCATGGGATCTGTATTTCTAAAACTCAGTTTGCTTTTTTTTTTTTTTTTTAAGTGACTTTGTTTCTAAAAACCTCAGGGACATCCCATGGGCTAAAATGAAAGTCTCAATTCCTTGGCTGGGCACTCAGGATCCTCCGCGGTCCGATGCCTCACCCTCTTTCCATCTTTCTCACAGTTCACCTGTACTCTTCCTGTGGCGTTTCTGCTTCAGCATGGGTGTTGATTCTGGACTAGAATGCCTACTGCCATCCTATGTTTCGGAAGACCTAGCCCAAATGCCTCTTTTCTCCCCTTTCAAGTCAGTGTTCATTGATCATCTCTTAGCATTTTCACAAGGATTTATCTTTTACTTTTTGTACTTTTTTCACTCCAGGTGATGGAAGGCAGGAGAGGAGGCCACAGGCTTTGAGTGAAAAGTAAATACTGGGTTTCAGGTTACCAGCCCAGGGACATTGGGCAAATTGTTTAGCATCTCTAAACCTTAGTGTTTTTGTTTTGTTTTGTTTTTTAAGATTTTATTTTTTTTATTTGAGAGAGAGAGCTGTGAGAGAAGGGAAATGGTCCGGGGGAGGGGAGAGGAGAAAATCTTCAAGCAGACTCCCTGCCGAGTGTGGAGCCTGACATGGGGCTTGATTTCCAGACCCTGAGATCACACCCTGAGCTGAGAGTTGGCTGTTCAATCAACTGAGCTGTCCAGGTGGCTGTCTTTGTTTCTTCATTTGTTAAATGGGAACGAAGATAATGGTGATGGTAGTGGTAGTGGTACCTATCTTACTGAGTCATCCTGAAGATTTAATCAAGATAATGGGTGCCAAACAGTCGGCGCCATGGTAGCACTCCATATAGCTTGAATTAAAAGGGACTTCAGGTTTCTCATCTATAAGAGGTCGTGGGAAAGTTGATCAGTAAAGTTCCCCTTACCTCCAATATTCTGCGCATATTTAATCATTTAAAATATTTTTCTGAAAATAATGTCTTAATGGAAATTATGAAAGGTGGTGTGGGGGTGGGGGGAAGGATGTGTGTAGAAGTCAGCACTTTCAAAATCACATCACAAACTTCAGAAAAAGGCACCTTGGACCGCTGACCTTAAACCGCGTCTTTTAAAAACAGTTACACTCACTTCTGAAATTCGATCACATTATAGTCATTGGTTTTCTAGTGCCCATCTCTGTGTTAGGGTTACTTAATAACAGTAAAGGAATTCAGTGATCAGGAAGGCCCCTTTGCAAGAACCAGGCTTACAATCAAGGAACTCTGCCTCAGGTAAAGTTCCAATGCATTTTGCCCAATAATTAGCTGGGGGCACTTGCGCAAATCACTGAACATTTTTATGCCTCATTTTCTCATCTGTCCAATGCTGATAAATAGTGTCCAAGCTCACAGAGTGAGCTTTCACACACAGAGCTCACAGCTCACAGAGTTGTGAAGATACAATGAGAACAGAGCTGAGGAAGCCCTTGAACAAGTTAAAAGAAGCGCTCAAGATGATAATCATTTGGGGTTCAACGTGCTGCTAATCCACAGGTTTAGAGGACGAGTTTAGATTAGTGATCCTCAACTCTGCCTTCACATTAGACCCACTTGGGGTCTTTTGTTTGTATTTTTTATTTATTTTTAAGGATTTATTTATTAGAGAGAGAGAGAGAATGAGAGTGCACAGGAGCAAAGAGGGAAAGGGCAAAGGGCGAGAATCCAGGCAGGTTCCCCGCTAAGCCCAGATCCCATGACCCCTGAGATCACAACCTGAGCTGAAAACATGAGCTGGACGCTCAGCAGGCTGAGCCACTCAGGTACCCCCCACTTGAGATCTTTTAAAAGCTACCAAAGCCCAGACTCTATTTCCAGATCTTCAGATGTAGTTGGCCTGCAGTGGAGCCCAGACTTGGGAATATTTTTTTTAAAAACACCCAGGATGATTCTAATTACAGTGGCTTAGATTTTAAAGCAAACAAAACAAAGTCAGAATTTAAATGAAGACCTCCATATGTTGTTTAACATAAAGTCTAAGTTCTGCCCAACTGTGAGCTCGACTGACTTTTCCCCTGATTTGACTAACGCAACCAGTCGTTGGCATCATGGAGCCACAGCCTTAGGTTACAATCCACAACGGGAATTTTCCCAGCCGTACAATCCTGTCCAGTGATACAGCCAAGGCCACATGAAGATTTAATGTGTGGATCTCAGTTTCCATCTTTTAGGAGTGATGAAGAAGATTGGAAAAGAAAGAGACAATGGAAAGGAAAAGGAAAGAGATAGGCTCTGACCCAGGTGTGGGAGGAAGAGGCTCTGAGTAGAAGAGACAGGAGTGAGCACAGAGAAGAAGTTGTCTTTGATTTCTGGAACTTGTTTAGTTGAGGTTGCACACTGGTGGCTAAAAAGCCAAATAAAGCCTGTGGGTACATTTTGTGTGACCTTTAAAATTCTTTGGAATTAGTTGTCAATATCTAACCACCAGATACTCACTTAAAATCTGAATTTCTGGCCTTTTTATTTATTTATTTGAGAGAGAGCAATACAGCAGAGATAGCAAGAGAGAGAGCGCACGCGTAAGCGGGGAGGAGAGGAAGGAGCAGGCTCCCCACTGAGCAAGGAGCCCAGTGCGGGCTCCATCCCGGGACCCTGGGACCATGACCTGAGCCAAAAGCAGACACTTAACTGACTGAGCCACCCAGGCACACTGATTTCTGGCATTTCTTGAAAAAAAAAAAAAAATCAAACGCTCTGGCCTATTCCTACTGAAATAGTTGGGATATGTGTTCTCTAGTTTCTTATGCCCGTCGGCCTTGCTCATTTGTCACACATACCTGGGCTGTGGTTGTATTTGCAACCCTTAGTCTACATCTGTCTGTAGACCTTAGTACTTGCTGCACGTTCGAATCCCCTGTAGAGCATTTAAACTATCCGTGCTTGATCCCACCCTAGACCAATGAAATCAGAAATTGCTGTGTGTTAGGTTAGTTTGTTTTAAACTCCCTAGGTGATTCCTCTGTCTATGTCTAGAACTGAGGACTTCTAGCCGAGGTCACCTAGTCAGAAGATTTGTCCACAAGCCCATTTCTTATCTCTGAAAATGGTCCATTAAGAAACCCTCGATAGAATCATAAATTCAGAGGGCGTTAAAACTGGAGGAGATCTTTGAGAGGGCAGCAGTTAGTCAGAACTTCCTATTTTAAGGTGAGAAAACAGACCTACAGGGAAGAAAAACTTGTCTAAGGAATTATTACATCATCTGGTATTGGGGTATAGTGTATTTTATGATGTTTTCTATTTTCATGCAAAGGCGTATTTGTAATTTTTTTGTATAAATGATCCTCTTTGCATGCACTACTTTGTGATACTTTAAAATTCTCATTATTTCTGTTCCTTCTTGAATATTTTGTTGGGAGCTACCTGTCATAGCTTAGCTAAGCCTTAAAAATGAAGAAATTCCCATCCAGTGTTTTTAGTTCAATAGCAGTTCTTAATCAAAAACAATATTAGAGCAAAAACATACATGTGCAAAGAAGGAATTTTCAGGCTGTTTTCAAATCTGTGTTTTTAGTAGTTATTTAAATCTGTGAAATTCCAGTTTAATGAGGAAGGTTTTTAGTTTTGTGGTACCCACACTGCTTAAATACACTCACTGTTCTCATTTATTTAATCATCAAGGGGATTTTTTTAAATGTAACATACAGTTTGTCCCATAGCCAAAGTTGCAGACTGACTTTGTAAACTTCTGGAGTTTATCAGTATTTTCTGTCTTAGAGAAATCAGAGTCCTTTCAAAATGTCTGAATATAGATAGGTTAATTCCCAGACATTATAGGCTGGGCATATTGGTAACAGACATTTAAAAGATCACATAGGAACCAGAGGAGAATCATAATTCTGGAGCAGTGGGTGCAGGTGTTGGGATACGGCGAACAAGGAAGGATGCAGGGGTTCACCGTATAGCTGTATAGCTTCACGGGAGGTGAGCGGCTCATCTCCCTGCCCCATGCAGAAATATTTGGTACTTGTTCCCTGGTGAGCTTCCTTTGACATGGGGCTTCTCTCCCTTGGTGCTGCTGACATTTGCCGCCAGGTAAGTGTTGTGGACTGTTGTGGACTGCCATCCTTCCGTTGTATAGTGTTTCACGGCACACCCCAACCTCGTTCCACTGGAAATCTGCAGCATCCCTTCACTTGTGACAGTCAGAAATGTCTCCAGAATGTTCCCAGAATTGTCCCCAGTAGAGAACCCCTGCTGTAATTAATTCCGCTTTCTCTGGACGTTTAGAAATCATGCCAAGAATTCCTAAACATTCCACGCATGGTGGCTGTGAAGTTCATGATAAATACGTTCCATTTATGTAGTACTTTACAGTTTAAATGAATTTCCGCATAATTCTCACATGCTCAGATTAAATGTAAAAGGAAGTGGCAGACTTCATGAAAACTAGGAGGTGAGGCTATTCACGTTGCTTCCTTTATCTTCCCATTTCTATTTTGTTTTCCTGAGAAAGTGCTTTTGTGTGGATTGTTAATATATTGTCTGCAGACAGGTGATCATAGCTTGCTTTTTAAACTTAGTCATCATTATTATTGTTAACGTATTTGCTACTACCATGTGCCAGGGAGCTACGAGACAGCTATGACACCTGTCTTCAAGGAGTTGAAATTCTAATTACGGAGGATGCTAAGTATGCAAGAAGACTATTAACATATATAAGAGCCCTTGTATAAGCCAGTGAATAATCTATACAAAAATGCTGAAAGAATTCATGACAGGTAAATAATCAATCATGGGTTGGTCATTGAAGAAAGATCACAGAGAAGGTTGGTTTGAAATTTTTTTTAAAAAAAGCATGAAAGCAAACAAGCTGGGCTTTGAGAGAAAGGTACTCTCATAGGAATGGGCTTCACAGGAAGGGGGAGGAGAGCCTGTTCAGGGCCAAAGGAATGGTGTGAACAAAGCAGAAAACTGTAAGACTAGATCGATTGAGGGAATGTAAGGTTCAGGAGGAATGTCATGGGGGAGAAAATTAAAGAGATAGTTATGAGCAATCTGGGATTGTTGTGTAAGGTTCTAGAGATTAGACTTAATTCTGTAGACTTTGGGAAATTATGACTGGCAAGAAGAGACAAGGACTGGACCAGACATGTATTTTCAGGAACAGCCTGCCTTTGTAGTGGGGAGAGGGGAGGGTCAGCAGGTAGCATGGAGGAAGCGAGTTAGGGTTGTGGGTGGAGAGGAATGAGGGGCAGGGAGGGGACGTGTGAAAGAATGTTGATGGGGCCTGGTGACTGATTAGATACTCGACAGCATTAAAGCAATACCGGGGCTCCAGGTCTGAGTGATGAGTAGAATGAACATTATCTTTAACAGGAATAGCAAAGCTGATGTGTGAGGTCAGCAATGTGTCCAACTAGGCATGTGGAATTTGAGGTAATGGCAAACATCCACGTGGAGAAGTCCAGCGGGCAGCTGGCATCGAAAAAGAATTTGTGGAAATTTTTCTGAGCAGGATGGAACCTGAGAGATCCTCTCTCCTTCCACCCTTCTCATTTTACAGACGAAGAACCATGTGACATGTTAAGTGACTTGATCATTATCAAGTAGTATTTATGAGGGAGATCCTGTTTCATAATGCAGAGGAATGCTAGTTTTATGAAATGAAAAAGACTGGGGAAAAAGTCTGAAAGATGCCTTTGTGGGATGAAACCTGACACTCTAGGCTTGAAACCTTACAAAGGGAAGGAATTTGGAGTGTGTGCTGGAAGGAGGAACCCCTACCCTCCAGGCGGGAGAAGGAAGGGGGCCCACAGGCAGTGCTTAGAAGCAAGCGGGGGAGAAGAGGGGAAGTCAGGAAGCCCCGCTCCCTGCCTGCCACAGAAGGAGTTGGCGGAAATGAGAACTGAGAAAGGGCCACCTGCCTTGACGGGGAAGTGGTAGCAGCAGTAGCAAGTATCGTCCTAGGAACCTACGAGGCCCTGCTGCAGGTGCTGCCCATGGACTGGGGCGTGGAATCTTGATAATGACTGTTGGAGGTGGGTATTCTCCATTTCCAGTTTACAGATTTAGAAACCGAGGCAAAGAGAAGTTAACCTTCTTGCCTGGGGTCAACAGCTCCCAAATGGCGGAGCCAGAATTTGCCAGTTGAGCATGGTTTCAGGGGAGCGAAGAGGACAGGAGAAAGTTGTTCAGGTTGTTGGCGGTAAAAGGCCAGTGGGGGGTGGTATTTCAAGGTATAGACAAGTCACTTTCCAGATACGGAGCTGAGGGTGATGGGCAGAGGGCAGGGAAGCGCGGAGAGGAAGTGGAGATACAGAGTGCTAGCAGAGCTGCTGCTTGTTTGGTTAATTCAGTGAGTCTTGAGGAAGAGGAGAGAAAACACATTCAATTTGAGATTGCTTACTGGCTCCTAGGCTTTTCGCTACCAAAGGCCACTTTTATAATTCCCTACCTCCCAAAGATCTTTTTCAAAGATTTTGAGTATCAGTTTTAAGCTTTTGGGTTTTTAAAAAGTTTTTATTTAAATTCAGTTTA
Organism: Ailurus styani; assembly: GCA_002007465.1. NCBI lineage: Eukaryota > Metazoa > Chordata > Mammalia > Carnivora > Ailuridae > Ailurus > Ailurus styani. The sequence continues at coordinate 569,446 of LNAC01000100.1, forward strand.
GTTAACATATAGTGTATGATCAGTTTCAGAGGTAGAATGTAGTGAGTCAGTTGCATACAACACCCAGGGCTCATTACCTCAAGTGCCCTCCTTAATGCCCATCCCCCAGTTACCCCCTCCCCCCCCACCTCCCCTCCAGCAGCCCTCAGTTTGTTTCCTGTAGTTCAGAGTCTCTTATGGTTTGCCTCCTTCTCTTTTCATCTTATTTTATTTCTTTTTCCCTGTCCCTATGTTCATCTGTTTCATTTCTTAAATTCCACATGTGAGCGAAATCATATGTTATTTGTCTTTCTCTGACTTATTTCGTTTAGCATAATACCTTCTCGTTCCGTCCACGTTGTTGTGGATGGCAAGATTTCATTCTTTTTGATGGCTGAGTAATATTCCATTGTGTGTGTATATGTGTATATATATATATACAGAATATATGTATATATCTATACAGAATATATATATACACAATATACAGAATTCTGTGTATATATATACAGAATATATATATACACACACACCACATATTCTTTATCCCTTCATCTGCTGATGGACATCTGGGCTCTTTCCATAGTTTGGCTATTGTGGACATTGGGGTACATGTGCCCCTTCGCATCACTGTGTTTGTATCCTTGGGATAAATGGCTAGTAGGACAATTGTTGGGTTGTAGGGTAGTATATAGCAATACAGGGCTTTCTCAAGAAAGAAGAAGAGGCTTAAATACACAACTTAGCCTTACACCTAAAGGAGCTGGAGCCAGAACAACAAATAAATCCTAAGGCCAGCAGGAGAAGAGAAATAATACAGGTTAGAGTGGAAATCAATGATACAGAAAAAAAACAACAACACAGTAGAACAGGTCAACAAATCTAGAAGATGGTTCTTTGAAAGAATTGATATGATCAATAACCCCCTCACCAGGCTTATCAAAAAGAAAAGAGAAGGGACCCAAATAAATAAAATTATGAATGAAAGAGGAGAGTTCACAACCAACACTGCACAAATATGAGGAATTATAAGAGAATATTATGAACAATTATATGCCAACAAATTAGACAATCTGGAAGAAATGGATGCATTCCTAGAAACCTATGAACTACCAACACTGAAACAGGAAGAAATAGAAAACCTGAACAGACCTATAACCAGCAAAGAAATTGAAGCAGGAATCAAAAATCTCCCAACAAACGAGTCCAGGGCCAGATGGCCTCCCAGTGGAATTCTACCAAACACTTAAAGAAGAATGAATACTTCTGAAGCTGTTTCAAAAAATAGAAATGGAAGCAAAACTTCCAAATTCATTTTATGAGGCCAGCATTACCTTGATCCCGAAACCAAAGACCCCACCAAAAAGGAGAATTACAGAGCAATATCCCTGATGAACATGGATGCCAAAATTCTCACAAAGATACTAGCTAATAGGATCCAACAGTTCATTAAAAGGATCATTCACCACGACCAAGTGGGATTTATTCCTGGGTCAGAAGGGTGCTTCAACATCTGCAAATCAATCAATGTGAAACACCATGTTAATAAAGAAAAAGGACAGGAACTATACAATCCTCTCAATAGATGCAGAAAAAACATTTGACAAAGTACAGCATCTTGATTAAAAACTCTCTGCAGTGTAGGGATAAAGGGAACATACCTCAATATCATAAAAGCTATATGTGAAAAACCCACAGCGAATATCATCCTCAATGGGGAAAAGAACTGAGAGCTTTTCCCCTAAGGTCAGGAACATGGCAGAGATGTTCACTCTCACCACTGTTGTTCAGCATAGTACCGGAAGTCCTAGCTTCCATAGTCAAACAAAAAGAAATAAAAGGTCAAACTTTCACTCTTTGCAGATAACATGATATTCTATATGGAAAACCCGGAAGACTCCACCCCAAAATTGCTAGAACTGATACAGGAATTCAGCGAAGTTGCAGGATATAAAATCAGTGCACAGAAGTTAGTGGCATTTCTATACACTAAGCTTTTGTTTTATTTGAAGTGTAATTTATATGTGATGCAATATCCAGATTGTAAGTATACTGCTTAATGAGTGTTGAGTAAAACTTTAATATATTAATTAATTTCCTGTTTTTATTACTCAAAGAAATATAAAATTGCCAGTCAGAATTTAGGATCATCACATCAAGTTAATACAATCTTGCCCAAAGCAAGGATACCTGACATTTTAGTCAACTTCTTTGGCCTGTTTGGGGCCTTTTGAGGTACAAAAAGCAGTTCATAGATTCGTGTTATTACCATCTAAGAGCCAGGTGATCCAAGGACCTCAAATGGGTAAACTGGCTCAGATATGAGAAGAGATGGCAGGAAGAATAGGTCCATCATTGGCCTTAGGCCTAACACTTTCTCAAAACTACTGACCTAGCGAGTCGAGCTAGGAAAGGTTTCATCTTACTGGTTTTACAGAATAAAAAACCAATAGTGATTCATAACAATTTTAAAATTAAGTGTGTGTGACTGGGTATTATTGATATGAAGGCATTATTGTTACTTTTTTTAGGTTTGATAGTGATCTGAGGTATTGTTTTATAAAAGTATTTTTTCCAGAGATAAGTGCTGAAATATTTACAGATGATAGGCTATCTGGGATCTGCTTTAGAATAATTCTCTGTGATGGTGGGTGTTAAACTTCAGCGAGACTGGCCTGAATTGATAATTGTTGAAGTGGTTGTGGGGATTCATTATTCAATTCTGTCTACTTGTATATATGTTTAATAGTTCCCATAATAAAAAATTTAAAAGGTGGGAAAATAAAATTGCAAATATCAGTTAGGGTTTAGTTGCATATAGCAGAGATCTTCCTATGCATGTTAAGTAAAAGGGATTTAATACAGGCAATTAAATGCCTATAAAATTATCAGAAGAGATGGCAGGGCAAGCCCTAGGCTGGGTCTCTAGGAATAATTACTGGAATACCACCACTTAAAACTAGTCTGCTAAGGGAACTGCTACTTGTGCCTCCATCCGGAAGCCAGGGAACCAGAAAGCCAGTTTCTCACTGTCTCAGATGCATGATCCAGAAATGCATTGTGGGACCCAAATCTGATCAGGAATCCAGAGCCTCAGTTTTTGGTTCCAGAGCCATCTGCTACACCTGCTAGAATTGTACCAGCAAAATGGAAGCCTTGCCCCCACCACCTTGCTCTCTGATTGGTGGAATCTAAATATACCTAGAACCCTAGCTGCAAAAGATTGTGGGAAATGTAGCTCTCAACTTTCCATCATCTACAGAGCCGGACTAACAGAAGTAGGAACAAATACCGAGCAGGCCAATCCACACTGAAGTATATTAGCAATTGAAATTGTATGTATCCTAAAAAGTGATTTTTGATATTGCTTAAGTTACAATATATTCTTTGGTTTGGCTTTCCCTGTGTGGTTTTGTTTTGTTATATTTTATTTTTTTATGTGTTTTTTTTAAGTAGGTCCCACGCCCAGCGTGGATCCCAGTACGGAACCCAGTGCGGGGCTTGAGCTCATGATCTTGAGATCAAGACCTGAGCTGAGGTCAAGAGTTGGATGCTTAACCAGCTGAGTCACCCAGGCCTGCTCCCCTGTCGTCTTTTAATCAGCGTTTACCAAAGCTGTAAAATTTCTACTACTCAAGAACATGTACCTTGCTCCCTCTGCTCTAGTGAGGATCATCTGAATGGTCATGCAAGGCTGTTCTGTGTACATTTGGCCAGTGCTATTCCCAGTGCAAGTGATTCTTCCTAATCCCCTGGTCTAAATCCACCTGTTGTTAGCATAGTTCAAGTCCTAACTTTGTAAAACCTTAGCTGATTGGACCCAGGCCCCCCCTTTTCCCCTCCCTTCCTGCCTGCTTGCCTGCCTGTCTTCTGTACACCTGTATGTGTGTATATCTCTGAAATCTTTCTGGATTTATTCTTTGTTCTGTCATATAGTTGGGGTTCTATTATGCAGATATTTTATGGTATACTGTCTCTTTATATATGGGATGGTCTAGCTTGCTTAAATAGGGTATAAACAACGTGAGGCTAGACGAGTTTCTCTGTGTATCTTCTTTGATACATAACACTATGAAGAGTAGAGACTTATGTCTTTTACTTTGGTACTCTTGGTAAAATGTACCAATCAGCATATTGAGATAATGCTTGCTTAAGAGTACCTCACAAGACTGTGGTAAAGGACCAAAGATGTTCTGTGCCGATTAAACTTTAATTTGTAACCCATTATAAATGTTGAGAGATTGTAATTATGGTTGGGCTATCATCAAGATCTTCACACAATGACCCCGTGAGGCCTTTTCATTAATTGTATTGTCTGATAATCGCCTCTGTATTTCAGTGAAGTTGTCATTCTTTGCTTCTTCAGCTCAACCTGAACTTCCTGCCCGTGCCGTCGACCATGTTCTCCTTCACTGAGAAGTCTCAGCTCAGGCCCCATCTCCACCTCTCAGTCTCTTGTCAGCCAAGCAGGGTGACTGTCCAGAAGTCAAGGGTTGGGTATCCATTTATGGCACAGTCACACAGATCAGCAAACACTTGCAGCGATGGTGTTGACCCGCATTTATTATCTCGACATAACTTGGGATAGTAGATTGTGTCTTGTTAAGCAAAAAAATATGTGGGTCGCCTGGGTGGCTCAGTCATTAGGCATCTGCCTTCAGCTCAGGTCATGATCCCGGGGTCCTGGGATCAACCCCAAATCGGGCTCCCTGCTCAACAGGAAGCCTGCTTCTCCCTCTCCCTCTCCCTCTCCCCTCTCCCACTTCCCCTACTCGTGTTCCCTCTCTCTCTGTCTCTCTCTCTGTCAAATAAACAAAATCTAAAAAAAGTGTATGTGTTAAAAACTCTATGGTGTGATTTCCATTTTTGTAAAGATATACCTGTTTTTTATTTGTACTCACTCTTTTCATTTCACAGATATTTATTGAGCACCTACTTTGTGCCAGGCACTGTATCTATGTGCGTAGAAAGGCCCTGGAAGGTCATACTCCAGGATATATATATACACAGCGATCATCTCTGTGCGCTGACGTAACAGGTAACTTTTTTCTATTTACTTTTGTCCCCCTTCATTTGCAAAAATGTATATTCTATTTTTTCTGCAAAGCTTTAATTATTTATTAATAAGGAGCTGATATGTTTTTTAAAAACATTTCTGTTCTACAAAATGCTTATAACGTAATGCTGCATGAAGTAGGTTAAAGACAGTCTAAAACCCCAAAATTTAAAAAAAGAGAGAAAGGAGAAGAGGGAGCTACAGAGGGGAAAAGAGAATGAAGGAAATGATAATGAAGAAAAAAGGAGAGGAAATACATCAGAGTCTAACAGCGGCCCAGTTTTGGGTGGTGGGATCTTTTGTACAAGGTATGTTCTAATGATTCTATGGCGAGTATGTATTAGTTATAGAATAAGAAAAGAAAATTTCTTTCTCAAGGACCGGTCCAAATGTGACTTTCCTGGAAATCTGCGTCAGATTCCTGAATTTGACTTTTTCAAACTTTGAAATCCCTCATTATCAAGCCTCAATAGATAGATGATAAATTGCACGGAGAGGAATTTCTTTTCTTTCTTTTTTTTTTTTTAAGATTTTACTTATTTATTTGACACAGAAAGAGAGATTATAAGTAGGCAAAGAGGCAGGCAGAGAGGAGGAAGCAGGCTCCCTGCTGAGCAGAGAGCCCGATGCGGGGCTCGATCCCTGGACCCTGAGATCATGACCTGAGCCGAAGGCAGAGGCTTTAACCCACTGAGCCACCCAGGCGCCCCGGAGAGGAATTTCTAAGTGTGGCCTCTGCCTTGGTGAGAGGTGTCACTAACTTTGTTAACTTAACCCATTTTGCAGTTTTCATTTTCAAGAATTAGATTAGTTTTCATTTTCAAGAGTTAGATTTCAGATAGGTTATTTCATAACAATAAAGATGAATGTAAAAAAATAAAAACAGAAGGAGATTAGGACCCAGACAACACACAGGCAGCAGTGAGGCCACGTGAGGACACAGAGAGAAGGCAGAAGGCAGAGCTACCCACAAGGCCTCTGAAGAACCAAAACTCGCTGACTCCTTGCTCTTGGACGTCTAGCCTCCTGAACTGTGAAAAAAAATGTTCCTGTTTAAGCCAAAGGAAAAAACATTTATTCTATGTGATTAACTTAGTACTAGTATTTGCCTAATACTGACATAATCTTAGTGGCGAGGATGTCTTCTGGTTATTTTTATGCTTTTGCCTTTTTGTCCATTTATTTAAATGAATACATAAAATATGTTATATATACATATAAATTAATATATATAGGATAAATATGTATATATATACTTGTACACACACATATATATTGATACAAAAGTTTAAATTCAAACAGTTGATTCCACATCTCTCCTCAGAAAACTTTTGTCTGGTACCCTATTTGCTACCAGTCTGTGGAGAGGAGGGGACTCAGCCCAGACTGCACAGCCCATCCTCTGCGAGGGCGCCCCACCAGCCCAGTAGGGTGTCCGCAGACTCGGAGGAGGCTGGGCGGGAGAGGGCGGCCCGGCCGGACTGCGGGAAATGACCGGGTCTGGCCCGTCCGGGCAGCTTTCATTCAGGCGGCCAACGCGGAAGAGTGCGTGTTAGGGCCCTGCACCTCGCGTCCAGTAAGGACCGGCTGTCAACACCGCTGCCGTGTGGAGGCACCGAGGACGATTAGAGACGGCCCGGTTGCCGGCACTGCCACCCTGCCTGGAACCGTCAGCCCTGAGCCACCGGGTGTGCCTTCGCCGGGGAGACGTGGGGCTCCATTCTCCCTGCCCTGGCTTCCCGCCCTGCAGGAAGGGGGGGTTCCGAGAACCTGAGGTGTTAGGAAGTTTTCTTTCTGTTTGTCTGTCTTTCTTCTTTTTTTTCTTTCTTTTGCTTGCTTCCTTCCTTCCTTTCTTTCTTTCTCTTTCCCTCCCTCCCTCACTCCCTTCCTTCCTTCCTTCCTTCTTTTTTCTCTTCTCTTCTCCCCCTTTCTTTTCCTTTCCCTCTCCTTTTCTTTCTTTTCTTTCTCTTCTCTTCTCTTTTCTCTTTTCTTTCTTTGCTTTTCTTTCTTCCCATCTTCTCCAGTGGGCAGTGAGAGTGTCTTCACGAGCAGGGGACAGAGATGCCCCCCTCTCTCTGAGGGTGTGTAGGAAGCTCCAGGCCTCCACTTCAGGGTCCATTTACTGTGGCCCCAGAAGGCAGGGGCAGTCACTAACACGCCTAGGGCTGCAGCTTTCAGGCGTCTTGTAATTGGCTTTGTCTCCAGGATCTCCCACCCATACCTGGTTTCTAGGGTTTTCCCTATCCCCTCATTTGGGGGCCCAGACTCCAGAGGACAGACACAGGGGAAGACAGGCACAGAGGTCCCTGGCACTGGCGGACTCTCCCTGTTGGAAGTGGTAAAGGATCCTGGAAGCAGGGGAGTTTCGAGCTAGATAGGAGCCTGTATGAACAAAAAGGAATACTGTATGGCCTGGTTGTGGGAAAGAGAAGAAGAGTCCTAAAATATCATCACTCTAACGTACTGTCTATGGGTCCTGAAAATTGTACCAGTGAGCACAGTGCTTCTTGGGATATACTAGGGTGCTTGGCCGGGCACGTCGGAATTTTGACTCTTTACTGGGCTGTAGCCAGCTTATGGCATTCGAGATCAGACAGAGTACCATCCAAAGGGCCTTGCTGTTGGAGGTGAAAAGAAAAAACTAACTTACTGGTGTTCTGCCTCATTCCATGGTCCCCATCCCCTCTCCAAGATGACCCCTACCCAGGCCTTGCTTTTCAAGTTGTATCTAGCTCGTCTTGGTTGCCACCTGCTTCTTAATTTGTGATATTGTGTGTCTGAAACTCTCCCCCCCCTTACATACCACCGAAATGTAAGTCCCTGTCATCCATGTGGGGGAGACTATGAACTCTGCAAGTCTTTCGTTTCTGGAGAGGAAATATAGTTTTAGGTGGATTAACCTAAATCCCCTGAGTATGAGTTTTTAATTCCCTAATTCCCTGACACAGAGTGATTTCATTGAAGAGATTGATTTAATCTCTCGCAGTTGATGGATAAAGTGTTTGCTAAATTTCAAACCACAAATTTGTCCTTTGCTGCTTGACCCCCAGGTTGCGTAGTTGATCCGGTATGATGCCATTTATTGAGGATTCACATTTTTATTAAACTGGGATTGCTAAATCCGAGGTGCTTTTGTGTCTGTGTAGTTTGTACACACTCTGTGTGTGCCCCGGCATCGGATGCATTCGAATAACTGCATCACTTTAGTTTTAAATGAACTGTTTCATAAAAGGCATTTACATTACCCACAGTTGGCGCAGTATGCCTATTAACGTGCGCATGGAGAGGATGGGACAGGACTCCTTTTGTAGTTAAATTGGAGGGAGAGTTATGATAGGCATAAAATTTAGAGATAAGCCTCCGTAACTTGATGTACAAAGATCTCCTTAATGCACTGGATGGCAAAACGGATAAGTTATCAGGAAGTTAACTCTTTGTTTACTTGTGATAGTTCATCTTTCATTGGTGGCGATAGTCGTATGTTTAATTATATTTCATTGTGTTGTGTTCCAGGGGTGTCAAGCTTATATTTTTGCTGCTATCCATTTGTAATACACTCAGAGCAGAATTTGAACTAATTTTTTGACTCCGGATACTTTGCAAACATGATGCATTTCAAAAGTGGACTCGAATTAACGGAGTTGCAGAACATGACAGTGCCCGAGGACGATAACATTAGCAACGATTCCAATGATTTCACTGAAGTAGAAAATGGTCAGATAAATAGGTGAGTATTTTTCCGCTAACACTCTCAAGCCCATGAAAGAAATGTCTCTCAAATATTATTCTGGTTTTCGGTTATTCTCCTGAATTATTCATTACTAAAGTTATGCTCCATTTGAAGACGTAATTTGAATTTCTTATGTGACATCTGTTGGGCCCAGTCTGCAATAGCAGAGGAAGCAAATAGGAAAGTAATTTATTCATCCTTTCAAATCTTTCAATTGAGTCTAATAAAAATATATAAATACGCTGGACCCCAACCAGCCCTAACTTTTCAAAAGCTCTGTGCTTGTGAGTCAGACAGACTGCTGGAATTTCGCTGCATGCTGAATATGAGCGTGAACTGCCGTCATTTGCCCTCACCCACATTGTCACCCACCAATGGTCAACACCCCCTTTGCCAATGATTCCATTTCAAAACTACAAATACAGCATTACAAGCATCATTTGTAACATGAATTTTGAATAGTGACAACCAGAGTTGGGCCTCAGTGGCTCTCTTGAGAAACTAGAGTAGAGACTTAATACATGAAACAGAAAGAAAAGATAGTGTGAGTGGGAGGAGTGAGGTGGGAGGCAGGTGGGAAAAGTCTGCCCGTGAAGCTCTCGGCTCCAGCCCAGGTCCTTGCAACTCTTGGGTCCTGTGTTTCCTAAGTTAGAAGAACAGGACCCATACCTTTTTTTTTTTTTTTTTTTAAAGGGACCTGGGGCATTCTCTGACATGTGAATTTTGTAGCCAGCATATGGGGGTCATTTCCCAGGAAGTTCTCCAGCTTGGGACTTGGTGATGTAGCTTGTGGAAAGCTTGGAGCCTCCTCAAAGGCCAGGGGAAGAGAGTGGAGTAGACAGGACCACTTAGGAGAACACCAACGATGTACGCATTTGGGGGGGGGGGGGTCAGAAGAAAATTGGGAAACATATGTCAGCTAACCATGCATCTCTGTGGAAATTATTTCTGGAAATCTGCTCTCGTTCTGCTGCGGTGTGCAGTTGGAAGTCCGGCAGAGGACTTGGGTGTCATCATTTACAAACTCAGGTTCCAGCCCTGCCTCTTCTCCTCCCTTTTCCCTTCCTTAAATGTTCTTAGAGGTGTGATGTGCCACCCAAACACTTCCTCATTATCATCCAAGTACCATTCACTGTGTTGGGATATATCTTATGGTTGGACTCAAGTTTGCTTCTTGTACCGTTTCTGAGTAATTATCAATAGTAACTACCATTTCTTGAATGTCAGGTGTTTTTACATATATTGACATTTTTCCTTATGACATGCAAGGCTTTCTTCTGCAAATAAGGAAAATTTAAAATGCATTTTACAAATAAGGAAGCTCAGGCTCAGAGAAATACAGTAACTTGCCCAAGGGCACCCCCAGGTCTGTCAGCAAGGCCTGTCTTTCTGCTCTGTCCTGCTGCTTCCAACTACAGTGCTGGGGCACTGATGAAAAAGAGAGTCTCTACTAATTTTATTAAAATACCGGTGCTATCTTAAGCTCTGTACATCCAGAATGTTCTGCAGTCACTGCTGACCTCCACTTAACAGTGGATGAGAGCCTAACTATTTCACAAGTAGGACATTTTGGTTGTATAATGGAGCTCCATTCCTAAAGCAGTGCAGACCTTTGAGGACCTTAAAATGAGTCATTCTACTATTCCGTTTAGAATCTGAACTTGATCTTTAAAAGTTGTACTTACTAAACTAAGAATGGTAGGTTTCTGGGGAGATTACAGCTTGCAATAGCTGGAAGCACCCATTCTTGCCTGGGGCTCGGGCACCTTGCCTGGGCAAGCTCACTTCCTCCCAGACTGTGACTAAGGCAGTAAGCAGGGACAGCGGGAGCGCTGGCGGGTGTTGACCGCTTGCTTTGTGGAATCTGGTTCTGCTACGGCAAATCCAGTGTGATGTATCTCTTTCCCTGACACAGTTCATGAATCTTGCTTCCTTTCTGGCTCTAGGACAATTCAAATTAAAAACAGCATGTGACAACATGAAGCCAAAACAGGCAAATGAGAAAAACCAAAAAAAGACCCCCATCATGATTCCTGCAGAAGCTACACCTAAATACCTCTCCCTCTTCTTGTGGCTTTTTCATGTGGGTGCGAGGAAAGTAGGCTCACTTATAGGAACCTAAGAGAGCCCTCTGCCAGAGCAGTGAACTTTTAGGTCACAGCGCCTCTTTTTAGGAAGCCAGAGAGACTGTTGGAAGCAAATATTGATCTTTGCTTACCTGGCATATAACTAATCGCTTTGCCTGGAAACTCCCCACTAGGATACAATCAGAATCGTCTTTTTAAGTTTCGTTAAAAATAGAGTAGAGCCATGTGGGTAGTAGGACTCCTGCCCTTATTCCAGTTTAGTTGTTTGATTTCATGCCCTAATTTTGGGGTTGTAGTCATGAAAATCTATACCCGAAAGAGCAAAACCTTTCAAAATGTCCACGAGGCCAGCACTGCTGACATTTTAATGTGCATGCAGAACACCCAGAAACCTTGTGATGGGATTCGGGTTCAGGAGCTCTGGGATGGGGCCTGAGATTCTGATTTCCAGCCGGCTCCTGGGTCATGCCGATATTGTTGATCCAGGGACCACACTTTAGAGTAGCAAGCTCTAGGCTCTTTTTCTAGATGTGAACTTCTTGGCAGAAAGAGCTCTCTTAATCATCTTTAGATCTCTTGTACCTTGTCATGATATGATAAGAATGCCTGGTGCAGGATGGATGTTACAAAATATCCATTGGTTAAATGAGAAAGGGAGAGACAGACAGACACACACACAGACATTCTCACACCCACACAGACACGGAACCATTAGTGCATGGTTTAGATTTAGATTTGAATTTAATCCTGGCTCGATCAATAGATCTTCTGTGATCTCGTGCTTTGAGCCTTGGTTCCATCCCTGCGAGACAGGGATAATAATAATAATTGACCTCATGGGATCATTGGGGAATATTAAATGCAATACTGTTCTGCTCCTTGTAGGTTAAGAATTCAGGCTGTGCCTCCAGCCAGCTCAGATTCAAATCCTGGCTCAGCAGTTTAGTTTTTAGCAATGTAACTTTGGTCAGGTTACTTAATTTCTCTAAAATGGAGCTAATAATAGCACATGATATACAATACCACACGTAAGTATTGTGAAGAGAGATGAGAAAATCCATGTAAAGTACTTGGCAGAGTGTCTGGCAATAGTAACCCTTTTCGTAAAAAAGTAGAAAAGTCTGTATCAATTGTAGGGCAACCTCTTTCTTTGGGAAGCACTTTTGTGTTCTCCACCCCACCCAAGGAATAACAATATCAATTTAGCTTTTGGGTGGTTGCTGGTTATTGTTACCTTAAAGCTGTTGAAATATTCAAGTTGTTGGAACATTAGTAGATCACCCTAGCTGTATCCATGCAAGTACTCATGTATGTTGTCTATTGTTCTCATCTCTATGTAGAGTTAGTGTTGTTATGACCCCAGAAGCATCTAACAAAATTTGAGCGTCTTTCAATTAAAATTTTTCTTGAAAGGATCTGGGGAAGCTCTTGTCACTATACCCTCACCAGCCTCTGTTTGCTTGTTTTGGTCCTTCTAGATCTTTCAGAATTTATGTACTAAATTTGTATCACTTGGAAGGACCTTGAAAATGTAATATCTTTTCTACACGTTAAGGAAGAAGTTTCCACTACATCTTCCTATCTTCAGTTTTCATGTCAGAAAACTCTTTCCCTGCTTTGATGGCTCCTGTTGCAATTTAAGTCTGTTTTCAGTAGAATTTACCCGTCAAGTGAGACTTTGTTTACCTCCCAGTCTTCTCTTTATTTAAAAAAAAATTTTTTTTTTTAATTCAAGTGTAGTCAGCATGCAATGTTATATTAGTTTCGGGTATGCAATATAGTGATTCAGCAATTCTATACATTACTCAGTGCTCATCATGATAAGTGTACTCTTAATCCCCTTCACCTATTTCACCCATCCCTTCAGCCCTCTCCACTCTGGTAACCAGCAGTTTGTTCTCTATAGTTAAGAGTCTGTTTTTTGTCTCTTTTTTTCCTTTATTCATTTGTTTTGTTTCTTAAATTCTACATATGAACACAAGTATACAGTATTTATCTTTCTCTGACTAACATTGTACTTAGCATTATACATTCTAGGTCCATCCGTATTATTGCAAATGGCAAGTTCATTCTTTTTTGTGACTGAGTAATATTCCAGTGTATGTATGTACCTTGTCTTCTTTATCCATACACCTATGGATGGATGCTTGGGCTCCTTCTGTAGTTTGGCCATTATAAATAACGCTGCAATAAACGTAGGGGTGCATGTATCTTTTCACATTATTGTTTTTGTATTCTTTGGGTAAATACCCAGTAATGGAATTACTGGATCATATGGTAATCCTATTTTTAATTTTTTGAGGGACCTCCAGACTGTTTTCCAGAGTGGCTGCACCAGTTTGCATTCCCACCAACAGTGCATGAGCGAGCGCTCCTTTATCTCCACATTTTCAGCAACATTTATTGATTCTTGTGTTTTTGATGTTAGCCACTCTGAGAGGTGTGAGGTGATATCTGATTGTGGTTTGGATTTGCATTTCCCTGACAATGAGTGATGTTGAGCATCTTTTCACATGTCTGTTGGCCATCTGGATCAGTCTTCTCTTTAAATGCCTTCTGTTTCTTTCATTCTTTCATGTTGTCCAATCTCTTTGTTACTTGCTTCTTTCCTCCTATTCTCTTTTCCTTTTCCTTTTTAGTAGAGTGTTAGGATTTCAGGGAAAGAACTACCAAAGGTCATTCAAGTTCAAGCACTCATCTCTTTTGTGTTATGAATCCTCAAGTGAAACACTATAATCTAGTCAGAACATGATTGGTAGAGATTACAATGGGAAGATTATCTCCCTATCATACAACCCATCCTTAATTGGATTGTTGTTGTTGTTGATTTATTTTTGGTTTGAAATGACTGTTGTATATTTCTCGCCTCCTTTCACACTACCTCAGTATAACGCCTACATCCTTTTCAAGGCTTTGACTGCTGAAGGTCACCATGACAGCCACTGTAGGTTTTGTTTTGTTTTGTGCACAGAACAATTGGCTACCTAAGAGTTGGTTGAATTCTGCTTTGTAGGTACAGACTGACCCTGTGGAAACTCTCTTTTAATAACACTTATCATTTAAGACCATATGCCAAAGGCACCCTTGCCCACAGCCCATTTTTTTAGTCAATAAAGAGAAATTTTATTTCAATTTCTTTGCCACAGGTCAAGGCTGAAAATAGCCTTGCACAGAATTGCACTTTTTAAATGGTGAGATAACGGACACTTGTAATAAGCTGCACAACCTAGTTATTTTGAATGGACTTTTCCATTACAAAAAAAAAGGTTGGTTTTATTTGTTTTAAAAAAGTTTACAGAAGTACAAAGCAAAGATATAAAGACTAAAGAGAAGAAAATTTTGGAACAACACAAAGAGAATAAAGAGGCTTCCTTTAAGTACTTCGTTCTTACTGTGCTAGATTTCCCTGCAGCCTCAGCGACTCCATGCTTCCTAAAAAGAAGATGCTTGCTCAGGTTAAGGAGGGTCTTCCGAGCGGCAAGTGCACGGGCAGGGGCATATAGGAAGGAGAGGGAGTGCGGGCACCACATAACCACTCAGGATGCAAAATGACCTCATGATGCTGTCTCTGCCGCAGAAAAATAGTAAATAGGTCAGAGTCCAAAGATTCTATTTAGACCAGAGCATAAGAAGACTCATGGAAGATGAGGGCTTTCAACTGGCAGGACGGCCCTGGCCGAGAGGAGGATGGAGGGTCTCCCGAGGAGGCGGAGGGGATTCCTACTGTAGGTGACCCTTGAACAACGTGGGCTCGAACTGCATAGGTCCAATTTTTGTTTCTAGTAAATACAGGACAGTACTATAAGTGTATTTTTCTTCCTCGTGACTTTCTTAATAATGTTTCTTTTCTCTAGCTTGCTTTATTGTAAGAGAACAGTCTGTGATACATATAACATACACAATACGTGTGCATCGCCTGTTGGTGTTATTGGGAAGGCCCTGGCCCACCGCAGGCTGTTCGTAGTTAAGGTTTGGGGTGAACTGCAGAATGTCCTGGCCTGGCTTGTCTCATCCTCACCGAAACGAAGATCATCTTGAGGGCAGGGGGAGCTAAGACTGGGACACTGAGACAACCTTAAATTAAGCGGTACTGGAATTGCAGAGTCAGGAATCTGTCCTTGAAACTTTTTCCGTGGGGGAGCCTGTGAAGATTTAGGGGAAAACCTATTAAGCCAGGCTGCAGAAAGCACCCCGGAAGAGGCAGAATCAGGGAGGCAGCTGACACACAGTGTTTTCTAATGTGCTTTTTAATGGTTACTTATTACCACCGCTCTGCAAGTCATGTTCATTATTCTCATCCTGCAGAAATTCTGCAAGAGGGCCCTGACAATCATACAGGGACTTTATTCTTTATCCTTTTCCTCGGCCCAGTGTTTGACCCTCGTAAATGCCCCCCAGGGGTGATGGTCCCTGCATCCTGTCCCATTCTCCTCTCCATTCTGCCCACCAGTCCTCCTCCACGGACTCTGAGGTGTGTTGCCGGGCTGGGAACTTAGATCTCCCCTATCAGGCAGTTTATTGGTGTTCTGTTTGGTTTCTTTGAATATGTTGGGGCTTTTCTCTTGATTTAAAAAGAATGGAAATGCTTTTCGGAAAATGAGTCCCTCCACAAGAAAGGCAAACGGGAGACATTCTGGATAAAGATTTAGTTAGACTTGAGTTGGTTGTTAAAGTTAGTCTGATTAAATACAGTCTTTTATTTAATGGCAACACTAAATACGAGTCCCTTTCATCCTGGGAAGTCCAGCACCCACATTTTTTTAGGGGGCTGCCTGTGTGAAAAGGAAGACAGCTTTCCTTTGCCCCTCTTTAGTCAGATCTGTAAACCTAAATTCTGTGTAAAGATTTAAAATAAGGGCAGGGGCACCTGGGTGGCTCAGCCGGTTAAGCACCTGACTTCGGTGTCCTGGGATCGAGTCCCATGTTGGGCTCTGTGCTCAGCGGGGAATCTGCTTGTTCCTCTCCCTCTCATTCTGCCCTTCCCCCCTCAAATAAATAAATAAAATCTTTTAAAAAATGTTAAAGGCGGGCGCCTGGGTGGCTCAGTGGGTTAAAGCCTCTGCCTTCAGCTCAGGTCATGATCTCAGGGTCCTGGGATCGAGGCCTGCATCGGGCTCCCTGCTCGGCAGGAAGCCTGCTTCCTCCTCTCTCTCTGCCTGCCTCTCAGGCTACTTGTGATCTCTCTCTCTGTGTCCAATAAATAAATAAATACAATCTTTAAAAAAATGTTAAAGGCAAAAGAAGGGCCACACCAATCATTAACAGCAACAGCAGTGCTATGCAACTGCCAAGTTGGTCTCCAAAGATACTGGTTTCCCTAGATCATTCTCTTGCTAAGAACCTGCAATCCTATTTCTCAGGCCTCTGCCTTTAAGTTCCCTCTGGCCAGTCCCACCAGTACAAGAGGCTTTTCCTTCTCTGGATTCCTTATCTCATCTCCCTTTCGCACAGCCAGACCTCCCTACTCTGGTTTCAGCAGGCACAGTCTCTCCTGCGTTTCAGGAGACCGAGGTTGCCTTCTACTTCCTTTCGCCCTCTCGCTGGACAGGTCACAGGCACAGGCAGATGCTGAAGGGGTAAGCTACAGAGTGCGGCTTATATGAGGTGATGGCCCTAGGAGAAGTTCGGAGTATGTATATGGCCTGTCTTTTTAGTTTATCCTGACAAAAGATGGCGAACTTGGAGAACTAATGCCAGGGAGAAGCCAGACCCCTTGGATGGAAGACTTTTGAAAAAGGTAGCTAAATTAAACCAGCGTTGATGAGATATATCTTTCATTTAAAAATGTTTTATTGTGAAATATAGCATCATCCAAAACACCATATGAAAGTGTAGCATACAGTTTAAAGGTATATGCTTCTTTAAAATAGTCCAATTCAAGTGACTTTACATTTATTAGTGAAAAATTCACTGTGACTAGTTCTTGCCAAAGCTGGACAATTAAATTTTCAGAAGAAGAGCTAAACAGCATCCCTAACTTGTCTTACTAATCCATGCAGCAGTTTGACAATAACATTTGTTTTGTTAATGGGGATTTCTTTTAAAGATTTTATTTATTTATTTGAGAGAGAGAGAGCACAGGCAGGCCAGGGGAGGGGCAGAGGGAGAGGGAGGAGCAGAATCCCTGCTGAGCAGGGAGCCCAAGGTGGGGCTCCATCCCAGGAGCCCAGGATCATGACCCGAAATGAGCCACTCAGGCCCCCCCCACTTTTTTTTTATTAAAAGTGGTTTGTTGTTTTTTTTTTAGATTTTAGGAATTTTTTTTTAATTAAGAATTTAGGTCATAAAGTTCTCATATTAATCGTGAATATATTTGATGGGTTTTTGAGCTTTCTGGATTCCTGCTTCTATGTGTGTATATAGGTTATGCAGCCTGTCTGAATCTTTCCCATCCCAACTTCAGTCCCACCTCCCCCATGGAGAGGAGTGATTAACATCTAGTGCTGTTACTCTGTGCCTGGAGCCGTATCAATGTTTTACATATGCTCTCTTATTTAATTCTCCCAGTAAGGCTACAAGACAATATAATAGTGTTCCTCCCATTTCACAGATGAGAAAACTGAGGCAGCATGCTTCATGCCTCAGACCTACTGAAGATTCGAGCTCAACTTCTAAATGCCACCCTTTCTTAAAGTCCTACACTCTGCCCCTGACCATGGACTATACGCCCTGCCTTCCCCCACCCTTATCTCCTAGCCTGAACTCCTATAGCCTAGTGTTGGCCGGCGGAGTGTCTGCGTCACTTACTACGCATCCCCACATCTCCCTCATCACCTGGCCTGCTGACTTGCAGATAGCAGTTGCCGAAGGAATGTCTGATGGGGAAAGAGTTGTTTTCTTTCTTGCAGCAGAGAGGGAATGCTTATTTACTAAGTTTGCATGCCAGGGATGTGAGCTCAGAAGGAGGCCTGTTTCCAGGATTCTTTTAAATGCCTGCTTTATAGTATCCTTGACATTACTGAATTTCCAATGAGAGAAAATTCTATGTAAAAGTTAACTTACATTGCATATAGTGTTTTAATTGATCAGTATTGAAATGATTTGAGGTTATTTTTCTTTTTGATCTACGGTTGTCTTTCATTTCATCTCAAGATGAGCACCTACTGTTAGCAGTGGCTTCTACTAAGTAGAGTGAGGAGTAGAAAAACAAATGAAGCAAAGTATCTGTCCCTTGGAGCACTTAGAGTTTATTTGGTAAAAAAGAGTGGAGACAACGAATCCTGGCAAAAAACAAAGCAAAACAAAACTTGAATTGGACTGTAAACACTTAAGGAACTGACTGATAACTTTTTATGTGTGATGTTTTGTTAAGTAATAATGTTAAGCTTCAGTCATTATTGTGAAGTTAAGTTATTATACATGTCTTTACAGCAAGTTTATTTCTGACCGCGAGAGTAGAAGAAGTCTCACTAACAGCCATTTGGAAAAAAAGAAATGTGATGAATATGTAAGTATCATTAAATAAAGTATGCTTGTTTGTTTTGATCACATAAATTAGGACAGATGTTTTTAATTCGTGGAACATAATACCAAAAGTATAGCTATCTATATTCACCAGGATATCCTATGTTATTTTCTCCTGAAACCCATTTTAAAAAATAACTAGCCCACTAAGGAAATATTTCTTGAATTTTATTTCCACACCGATCCTAATAATCCTTTAAAGACTTTGGTATGATGAACTTTCTTGGGGACTGTTTTGCTTATGTTTGTCTCTTTGTTTAGATTCCAGGAACAACCTCCTTAGGCATGTCTGTTTTTAACCTAAGCAACGCCATTATGGGCAGTGGGATTTTAGGACTCGCCTTTGCCCTGGCAAACACCGGAATCCTACTTTTTCTGTGAGTGTTGACATTGTAGTACATTCCATGTTAAAACTGTATTTCTGTATGTTTCTGTTCATATACAGATGAAATTGGAAAATGCTTCTAAATAGTTTTTCTCTTTATGTTTTTACTAACTTGGTTAAGTTATGAGTACATACTTTTATATTGTTTGTTGGAATGATTTTCCAAGTTGCACCTAATGTTTATAAGAAAGGGAAAGAGAAGATCTTTTTATCCACCAAAAACACCAAAATAAGCCTTTATAAAAAGGATTACAAAAATTTCAAAATAAGATTTTTGGTATTTTGGGATTCTTTACCTGTCACTTTAAATCTCAGCTAAAAGGTCAAAATATTTAGAGGTGTCTAATCCAACCACTCACCACTTTGGTATTTGGATTGCAACGGAACATGTACTGTATCCAAAGGTAATTGCGAATTTGTTTGTAATAAATAGCCAAGAAGCACAGATGAGAAATTAGCATGTACTTTTTCTCTGAGAGTTAGTTATAAGAAAATAGGCAATTTTGTTTTTAAATAACTTTTCCTCACACTGTTGAATGGGACTTTCCGCGGATGTACAGAGGGCTTGTTTTCAGTTGAAACAAGATGAAAACAGATCATAGAATTTATACCAAGAAAATCCTCATCCAGCCTGATTCCCCTCTCAAACCTGTACAGAGTATCAGTGGTGTTTTGCCTGAAGAGGCAAGGAGGAAATTCTCTTTTCCAGCCTTTTCCCCCAGACTACACTTACGTTCCTCATTGGCCTCACTCGGTAGTCTGCTGGATCGTTGAGATGGGAGCATCATTTCCTTGGAAGCAGTGACCAAAATGGCTAGTACTCGTACAAATTGTGTATATTCCTTTAGAAAGACTTAGAAAACTGTCATGAAAGTCACTGCTGCCCATTCCGTTACGTTACCCAGGGATCAGTGATGTCCATCCATGCTGGGCCACATTGGTCAGTAGGAGTAGGGAGTAACATTCTTCCTCTTACATGTAAACGCACTAGACATGTCTTTCCTAGAATTAAAATTCTGTTTAGGACAGTGAATTCAATACATTTTCTTCCTTATTGTCCACCCAGAGTTGTCCACTCCGTAAACCCAACTGTAGTCTCTTCTTTTTATTGTGCTGGGTGGATTATTTTGTGTGGCCTTTCTGTTTATGTACATTTTGAGCTAAGTGCCAGGTTTTAGGGTGAAAGGATGGCGTTGGACAAGATAGTTCTATGGTGACTTTTTTGGTATATGTGGAACTCTGTCCCTCTGAGGATACCGTGGGGTTGCACTTGTGATTTTCAGAGCAGTGACTGGAGACATCTGACAGCTAGTCCCAACTCCTCTTCTGAATGGCTGTGTAGTCTTAAGCAAGTTACTTAGCCACTCTGAGCTGCATTTGCCTACTCTATAAAATAAGGAAATTGCACTAGAAAAATCTCAGAACCGTGCCAACCTTCGAAACCCTATGATTCCGTGACTATTTTCAGTTATTCCTAAGCTGGAAAAATGTTCAGTTTGGAAATGTGTTTTACATTGATGTTATTTATTTTTATTATCGCAGTATTAGTTAGCTCTATGCTAAGTAATTGAAGAGTCAATCCTTTGATGATGGTAACCACAGTAACTCTTGTAGCTCTTACTTTGTACCAGGTACTACTCTAAGTGCTTTATGCTGAATCCTTGCAGGTCTCTGAGATAGGTACTAGTGTTAGTTCCCGCCTTCACAGATAAGGGAACCGAGGCAGAGGGAACAGACTTTTATGTTGCAATCTCTCTTTGTCACCATTCTGGGAATCCCCTTTGCCTCTCTTCTCTCCTAGATCCCCTATTTCCCCTGCATTCCATTTCTTCCTTTTTCTGGATTTACTTCCTTGCTTTTGTTGCTGAGAAAGGATGAATAGAAATAAGTTTTTCCTAGGCCTTTCTGTCTGCGAAATGTGTTTATCCTACCTGCATCTTGGATTGGTAGTTTGGCTGGATATAGAACTCTGTATTGGCAATAATTTTCCTTCAGAATTTGGAAGTATTGCTTCATTGCTTTCTAGTTTCTTCTATTGTGAAGTCCCATATCCTCCCGATTCCTGATCTTTTCTATATAGCCAAGGTTTGGGGTTTTTGTTCTGTTTTATGTCTGGAAATTTGTTGAATCTCTTTGTTCCACACGTTCTTCAGTTTTACAGGGATGTGTCTTGATGTGGACCCTTATCATCCACTGTGTCAGGTTGTTGGCACCTCCTTCTCTTTTAGAAGTTCATAGTCTTCAGTTTGGGGACATTTTCGTACACATTATTTTGTCAATGAATTCCTTCCTCTTCTTTCCCTTTTCTCTGTTTCTGGAACTGCTCCCCAGACTCTGGACCTTCTGGACTTGTCCCTCCGTTTTTATTCTTTATTTTCATTTCTATAATTTTTCACTGCAGTTTCTGGGACATGTCCTCAATTTCCCTCAGTTCTTTACTGAATGCTTTATTTCTGTTATTATTTATTTATTTATTTACAGGAGCTTTTAAAAATTCTTGGAATGTTCCTTTCTTTTTTATTTTGTTTTATGATTTCAGTGTTTTCTCTCAGGATTCTGGTGATAGTTTTTCTCTGTCATGGAAAATTTCAAGCATAAAGTAGGAAGAAGAATATGAAAGATTCCCATGTTCCCTTCATCCCATGGCCTCACTCGCTCAATCACTGCCCTCACCTGGATTGTCTTGAAGGAAATCCCAGCTCTACTATCATTTCATCCATAAGTATTTCAGTGTATTTCTCATTAAAATATAAGGATTATTAAAACATAACAATAATATGTCACACCTAAAAAATTGTGAACAGTTTCTTAATGTCATCAAATATCCAAATGATATTGAATTGTCTATTTATCTCCTTTAACAAAACAACTGGATTTTCCAAATCAGTACTCAAATAAGGTCCATATAGTGCAATTGGCTGATAAGTATTTTAATCTCTTTTAATCTGTAGGTTCCCCCTTTTCTCTCTCTTTTTTTCTATGCAATATGTGTGTTGAAGAAACTGGGCCATTTGTCCTATCGAGTTTCCAACAGTCTGAATTCTGCTGACTGTATCCCTCTGGCACAAGTTGATTTTTTGTTTGTTTGCTTTGGACTCTATCTTTAATTTTAGGCTCTTTCCTGAAATGTCAGGTGGTCCTTCTTTGTCTGTTATATTCAAAAGTAAGGGATGGGAGAAACAAGACCAATTTAAGCCCATTACATGTGAGTGGGGCTTGTTGGCAAGAGCTTCACATAAGGCGTTGTCACCAGACCTTTACTTGGGGAACCCGCAGTGTCAGTTACTCTTTGGCTGTTGGGATCACCCAGCATCTTCCTGTCACCTGCCTGGAGGGTCTGAGCATTGCCACCATCTTTCTGGGAATCAAGTTGGGGGCATGGTCTGGGGTAGATATCTCAGTTGCATGTGTTCACCTAATCCCATTTTTCCTGGAAGTACCCACTCCCCCCCATAGGTTGTGCTGGATCCCTCACCCAGTGACCTGTATTTTATACTTTGCAGAGAATGTATCTTCCGATATATATCTTTTGCTGGGTGGGGGGAGGAGCAACTACTCAGCTTTATGGAATAGGTACCTGGTCTGGGGATTCTAGCTATTTCTTGAGGATCCCCTTTATTTTAGCTCATCTTTCCTACTTCCAGTAATGCCACCGGGGCCTTTTGGGAATTCTGTGGGGAAAATTGGATGGGTCTTGGCTTTCTCCACTGCCAGTTTAAGGTTCAGCTTTGTCTACTTTCCAGTTCTGAAATTTTGTGCTTATGTCTCCTCTCACGTTCTTAGGAGGGAGCAAGAGTAAGTTGTTATATTCAATCTATCATTCTTAGAACTCAGTTGATTTTTAAATACAGTGATTCAGGGATGATTGATCTCTCATCTCATGACTCTTCGGTTTCTGACTGAAGCAAAGAATTGGGTAAATTTGACTCTTACAGTTGTAGGAAGACTGCCCTGCATAAAACTCTTATAGATCGTTTGGTTACTTGCAAGATGTGTGAATAGCAAGCACCACACACCAAATCATCAGGTGAAAGCTTGTGAAGGTAGCTGTATAAAGACCCAAACTTAAAAGCTTTTCACAAAATGTAGCACTCTCCTACCTTAGAACAAGGATTCTGTGTGTTGTAAAACCAGCTGCTCCTACAGCTGCTCAAAGCCAAGAAGCAGTTGGCAGGATCAAGGTATTTCATCTGGCACAAGGCCCTGTTCCAGACTCATATTAGCCAACATGGAAAAAGAGTCCAAGCCTGTCCAAGTTTCTTTAGAAAAGCAGCTGGGAAGGCTCCTCTGAGTCTCCCTGAGGCTGGGTGCAGAGCTCGTCACTGGGGTCATCTGAAAACTTGTGGGAGTGATTTCTTTTTCTTGGATGAATTTGGGGCTCTTTTTTTTTTTTTTTTTTTTTTGACCTAACCATAATGGCTGTCATCCCTGTTTAACACACATCTGAGTTGGATTCAGTGAACTCTGCCCCATTGGAAGAATGCAGTTAGGTCTTACGTTTTCCCGAATTCTGAAGCCCTGTAATTCCATCCAAGGAACAGGAAGTATGGGAATGGGAATCTTCAGTTTACAATTGTTCTGACAGTATGTGTTCTCTGTTGGAAACAAAATGGGGCTATACCCTGAGGCAGCAATTTAGGGATATGCTGAGGCACAAGTATCTCAGGGTAAAATGCACCCATTGAACTGAGTTTTCCTAAGATCAGGGATCTAAGGAAAAGGCAGTGGGTGCTGAAAACTCCTCCACTGTAACTCCATCTTCTATCACTGATTTTTTTTTTCAACAAAGCTCCCCTATAACTCCGTTATGGTCAAAGTGGCATCAAAAAAGTAAATGTTGGCACAGTTCCTGGGTAGCTCAGTGGGTTAAGCATCTAACTCCTGATTTCGGGTTAGGTTGTGATCTCAGGGTCGTGAGATTGAACCCTGAGTAGGGCTCCACACTGCGCATGGGGCCTGCTTAAGATTCTCCGTCCCCTTCTCCCTCTTCCCCTCCCAACCCCTAGGAAAGAAAAGGAAAACAAAACAAATCTTGGCATGGAAGAATGGTGGGGTTTGTTTTGTTTTTTATTTCACTTTACCATCTCCCCCACACTAGCGCAAAACAGGAAAGTTACATTTCTAAAGATATCTATTAGAGGCATACATTTTGTAGAAAATGAATGTCTTTGGACGTACTATTTCCTCATAGTAGTAGGTAAATGAGAGGTTTATTAAACTATACAGAATCAAGTAAAGCAAATGCTTTATATTTTTCCATAACTTCTTGGCAGGTATTATTGTTTATTATTTTAATAATGTAGGCTTTAAGTGTAAAAATATGGAAAAGGGGCACCTGGATGGCTCAGTGGGTTAAAGCCTCTGCCTTCAGCTCAGGTCATGATCTCAGGGTCCCGGGATTGAGGGTCGAATCTGGCTCCCTGCTGAGCTCCTCTCTCTCTGCCTGCCTCTCTGCCTACTTGTGATCTCTCTCTCTCTCTCTGTCAAATAAATAAATAAAATCTTTAAAAAAAAACATGAGAAAGGAGAATGTAATTGATGATACTTCTGAGACCTCAAAAGATAGGATCATTTATTGTAAATGCTGAGTTTATGAACCATCTGTTTGAAATAATTGTGAAACAACATAACAATCTATAACCATTCCAGAGTCTCTTTTTTTAAGTTTTTGAGTCTCGTTTGCCATTTCCTATGTCACTTGGTTGTGAGGATAAAAAGATAATATAGCTAAAGACACACTTTGAAAAGTGGCATGCAAGAAGACATTTATTAATTAGTGCCAACCCCATAGGACTGCTATGAGTGTGTGTGTGCATGTGTGTGTGACAGAGAGAGACGAGAGTATGTGTGAGAGACTGTGTGTGCGTGAGAGAAAGTGTGTGTTTCTGAGAGAGATATGAAGGGGTACCAGTAGTGCCTTGTACCTAGTAGCACTATATAGTACGTGTTTGTGGAATTATTAATGAGGTAGTCCCAAATAATGGTTAACATCTATTCAGCAATAATTATATATGCCATTTTTCTCATTTAATCTCCATCAACACTATGAAGTAAATATTAGCTCCATTTTACAGATGTAGTAACTGAGGCTTAATAACAACTTGGCAAGTTGGGGAGCCAGGGTTCCGTCCAGGCTTTCCTGACTCTAGAACTAGTGTGATCTAAAACACTATACTGCCTTTTCGTGATACCTTCGTCAGAAACCAAATTTGCATTATTAATGTATCTCATCAGAAAATCTTATTCTTATCAATAGATACCTGCAAGTTAATTTTTCAGCTTTAAAATTCACCTTGTATAATCATCAGTATTCCTGGACTATTTTACTACTGTTTCACCAAGAACTGTCGCCCTTATTTAAAGGAAATAATTTTGCAGTATCGAGGTGCACCAAATTGTAGATCGGGGTGGTCAGATTCCTGGTAATAGCCAATAAAACACATGCCTAAATATATCATAAAACTAACATACCTTCTGCACTGCTTCCTATGTGTCATATCTGCACCTGACTTGGCCTCGTGTGCTATTTGAGACTCCCCACTATCTTTGTGAGCCCTTGAATTTAATTCCTTCCAGAGATTTAACTAAATCTTGTTAAGAATTATAAACCAAGTACTGACAAAGTCAGTATAATAATACCAAATCCATTATTAGAGAATTGGTTCAATAATCATAGTAGTTCCATAAAATAGAATATTAGACAGCTATATAAAAGAGTAAGCTGGATTATATGTACTGGCATGGAAAAATGTCCTGAGAATATTATTGTTTGAAAAAACCTGACTGTTCGGTGGAAGCGAGCAAGGCAGGAGAGTGTGTGTGTATATGCGTACGCCCCACAGACTATTCGGGAGGGTGCATGAGTGAGCTGTTGACAGTAGTTACTTCTGGGGAGTGGCACAGGGGCTGGGGTGGAGTGGGAGGGCTAAGTTTCCACTCTGTGTTGTCTTTCTACCATGTGTTTTTAGGGGCAGAAACTAATTAAAGAAGCCTGTTTTTTAGGGACTTTAAAACCACTGCAATAAGGCTTTCCCCCCCCTTCTTACCTACAGAAAACTGAGGAAAAGCAGGTTTTCAGTATTGATAGTTAAGACCCTAAGAGCAAGAATAAGCAGTTGATGGCGTGCCACCTACTCCACACTGTATTTTCAACCCCATCTGTCTTCAGAGAGCCTCTATTTCAGCCACACCAACCTCCTTCTTTTCTGTAAAGGTCACCTGCACTGTCCTTGTCACCCTGGCCTTTCCCCCTCCTTATACCCATGCACCTCTGTGCTTCTGAACCCTGACAGGCCTGTGAGGCCCGGTCAGATGCTCCCTCTAGAACTGCTTCCCTGATCCTCCTTTACCTTCCCTGCTGAACTCTGAGCCCGACAAGGGCAGGACTGATGTCTAATTCTTCCTTGTTCAGATCATCCCTGTCCTCCACCTGCCCCGCCCCACCCCGCTGGCCCCAACGAGATCTGGAACAGTTGCTTGCATATATGTGGTTCTCAATTTCATTGACATGAATGAATGAATACCTAAGAATTAGATTTTGCAAAACCAAAACAAGGCTTTAGGGCAAAACAATGGCCTTCATAATTGGTGCAGACTTATTGGAGGGCAAATACCAACTGAAAGGTTTAGCTCACCCTCAAATTTTCAGTGGGCTGTGGAGATGTAGTGATAATGACAAGGTTAGCACAGGACTCACCCCCAAGTGGTTACTTGGTTACTTTCCTGGGAATGCCCCTTTCATTTGAACATTCTAAATAGTTCAGAGCCTGTTAAATCCTGTAAGAGGTTAGTATTACACTGCTAAAAGGGCATTTGTTGTTAAATTGCTATTTGGAAAAAGGAATGTAATTGTCATTTTCAGTTTATAGCAATTACCTACACTTTGTGGTAAGTTGTTTGCTTCAATTTTAGGTGAATTCTGTTTCTCTTTTTCTTAATATTTACCTCTGTGGACCACTAAAAAGGTGCAACATCGTATTACCTATAATTACAGTGTTTACAAACAAACCAGAAAATAGCCATGCCAGTAAGGGTCAATCTAGAATATAAAGATCTCTAAATCAAGATCAGACTAGCAGGGGCCATCTCTCTTTAAATTCGGTGTTTTACAGTTGAGCCTACATAAGGGGGAGACAGAAATGGAATTAGAACCATAGGACCATCAACACATTGCCCTAAGTCCTGTTCTTATCTTGTAGGTATTTGATCATTATTAGCCCATCACACACAAAAAATGGGCTTCTCAGGATAGCAGGAGGTTTGTATTCTTAAATAACTGTCTTAGCATAGCTCTGAAGTCTCACATCTTTTTCAGCGAATTCTACTAAATTAGAGTGAGATTGCAGTGTTCCTTCCCAAATATGTACTCTGCATGATCCTGAACTGCCATTGCTTCGTTGCTTCGTATGTATTCCAGAAAGTTTGAGCCACACCCACCAAGATGATAATTTTGCTCTTAGCAGTAACAGAGATGGTCTGTGTGATGTTTATCAAGTTATTCCTCGTAAATGTTAAGTTGTCTTTCTCTGTGCACCCCTAAGCAGGCAGTTCTTTGCCTCCTGAGGAAAGACCAAACTGGATCGTGTGATCTCAAAAAATCGGGTGATTAAAGAGGAAGTCAATAAGGAAACCCTACTCTTCCGGTGATCCTAGGAGGAGGTCCATGAGTATAGTCACATTCATCTTCCCTCTTGTCAATCAGTTACTTGTTTTTAAAATTCTTTGAGTTATAGTCACTGTTACTTAGAAATGATCTGAAGAGGAAATTGTTGTCCTTCAGCTGGCAGCAAAAATCATTGGCATCAGAGTCTCTTGTTGGGGAATAATAATACTGGAAGAGGAGAAATGGCACATTCAGCCTTGCCAACATTTGAGATACATGTAAAAAGGACAGTGGCAGTGCCATTGAACTCTATTGAAATTCTCTGGATTAAGAAGCTTTTCAGAAATAGGGAAATAGGAAAGTGGTTAGTGTTGTGCTAAAAATGAGTGCTTATTTTGTAAACGAAGAGGGTTGGCAAGCATAGGAGATGAGTCCCACCCATTGTTTTTAAAAGTTGAGCAGTTATGCTTAGTTGGTGAGTCATCTAAGATGCGTCTGATAAGGGGTTCCAAGAAGGCAGTTCTCGTGGCCCCGGACAGGTGCGCGGGGGTGTTCATTGCGCGCATGCGCGAGAGTGTGCACGGGCAGTTGGCTCAGTCCGCGTAGACGGAGTTGCATCCGGTCCCGGTGCTACCCAAGGACAGCAGCATGGCCTCCATTTTGGATCACTGTGTTTTTCTCAGCCCGCGAGAGGCAACTTAACTGTACCGCCTAAGGTTTTACCAGTATTAATATCTTCACGATGCATAAATGCCTTTTCGTTCACTTTCCTGGGTTGCAGTAAGCCAGCACAGTAGGTCAGGATAGCCCAGAAATTTGGATTTTCAAGGTTAGCTTGAACTTTCATTACTCACAGAGCGGTCGTCGGTTTAGTAGAGTGGAAAACTGCCCTTGTGTAGGCCAGTTAGTTGTGCTTTGTTCAGTTCACAGGCTTCACTTTACATCGGGTCCGAGGTATCAATGATCTGCAACTCCATCAGCGGTTCGCCAACTACAGCGTACTGACCCAAACCACCTGTCTGCTTTTTGTCTGGCTTGCTAGCTGTGAATAGCTTTTATTATTTTATTTTATTTTAGAGACTTAGAAAAAAAGAGGTTATTAAGTGTACGTGTGCCATGGGACCTATAACAACCCTATTTATCATCCCTATTTTATAGGTAAAGAAGCTAAGATTCACAGAGGCTAAGGCACTTGCTAGGGTTAGGGCTGGGATAAGGGGAAGGAGGGCAACGAGCCCATGGTGTAGTCCTCTTAACTTTTCCATCTCTCCTTCAATATGCATTGTTACCATGGAAACAAAGTAGGAAAGTATGAATGAAGCCCCAGCTCCATCATTCCTGCTGGAGTGGAAGTCCAAAATACCCACCGAGAACAGCACACTCCTTTATTTAATGGTTACGTGGAATTTTTCTGTCACTCAGGAGTTCTATCTTAAGAGTATGATAAAGGGGGCATCGTTTTCAAAGGTACGGATCTAGGTTTGAGGAAAAAAGGAAGCCAGTTATTCTTGTGGAGTGGAAGAAGAGGAAGGAGGACATGTCAAGAGTTATAAATGGAGTGCCCGCAAAACCCACAGCCCTCTTCCAACGACTATAGGCAAAAACAGGAAGTGGTGGTGGTGCATGGCTTGCTTTCTTACCAGTACGACTTCCTCTTTTAAACTCAAACCTCCTCCTAACTTTTTAACCTCATGAAGTATCAACTAAACTGATAAAATTCTAGTTCTGTCTGCATGCCTCTTGTAAGTACTTCTTTCTCTTTAGGACCATACTAGATCTTATTTGATTTGGTCATCAGTGAGGCATATTTCTTTCATTAGACAAGACGAAATACCTAACCAGCAGTGAGGCTAGTTTAAGAGCAGCTTTGCACCCAAAAATGTAGATTTACCTACAAGGAAAGAAGTGGAAGGAATTGTACAAATAATTGATCCCTGTCTGTTCCCAGTTCAGCATTTAAAAACCATCCCTTTCACTCTCTAATGTGTAAGTATTACAAATAATTGAATGCTACCAGATTCTGGTGTGCTGGTCCTCTGACCTTCAGAAGGTTGAAATTTAATCACGATCTAGTGACTACGAAGCGCACTTTGGGATTGAATAATTATATCTTTCTGCTCCTTTAAGTATTTTGTGAGCTCCTTGAATGAAATTGGGACTATATTAATGACCTCGGGGTTTAAACAAAGGCAACTCTTCCCCCTCCCTCCCCAAAAAGAAGAATTGGAATAATACTACTATCATTTCAAAAGTTGTTTACATTTTTCATTTTAAGACTATTATTGTAAGTGAGATAATCATTGAAGACCATTTTGAAGATGCATAAAATAAATTAAGTATGAAGAAATCACCCCAAATCTCACTGTTAACAGGAGGCTCTATTAGCCTTGTGATGTATTTCATTCTAAGCCATTTGTCTTCTACTTAGGTTTTACTTTTTACACTGTCATTCCTCTGTGGACATTTGACTTTGGCGGACAATATAGCACGGGTGGATATGGACTTGGAGTCAGACTATAAGGGTTTGAGGGCTGTAATGCTAGCTCTGTGACCTTAGACAAAATACTTAACCTCTCTGAACTTCAATTTCCTTATCTGTAAAATAATAATAGTACTACTCATAAGTGAAATGTTTTAAAGTGCTTAGTGTGGGCCTCACGTATTGAAAATATCCTAAATTTATTGGTAGTGATGATCAATTAAGTGTTTTATTAATTATATTGAATCCCTATTAAAGTAAATTAAAGTTCTAGGAAATGGATTTGTATGTAGAAGATAGTTTTGAATTTTCCAAAATATTTAAAATTTTCACATGGATTAGGGACTCAGAACACCTGGTCCCTCTCTCCTCACTTTCAGGCATATCTCCTTCCATTCGGGCTCCCATTAAATCGATGATTCTTCCTCCGTGTTGCCTTCTTTTCCACTTAAGCGTCCTGCTAGCTGTGGCTTCCCTGGGCCAGGAACTGTGCCACACCACCTGCCCCTGCAGTTATCCTTTAGACGCTCTACTTGTGACCACAAACCCCCCGCCACTCCCAGGCCTTGGGTACTCCCACTAGGCCTGTCCTCCAATGTCACGGAGAACCTCTGTCTCTGAGGGACCCTGAGGGAGAAGTACACTTCCTTCCCTGTCCAGCTCAGATGTCACGGCCTTTCACTTGAAAACCCCTCTCTTTCCCACACCCTAAAACTCCCTTCTCCACTAGCTTTCTGTCACACTAGCTGGAAACCCCCCAGGTCTGAGCTCCTTAACCGTGCAGATGGGTAACTACATTCAACATCCTCGCTTGGGTTCTCCACCCTGCCCAGCCCTCCCTTCATCCCCACCTAGTGCCCTGCTCTCTGCAGCAGTGTTTTTAGATCCTTCCTTACTTCATATAGGTATTTCCCTTCGGAGGGGTTGGCAGGGAGGGGATGGAAGGGCAGAGAGAGTTAGTGGAGAGAAGAGATGAGTAAAAAAGTGACGGGGGGAAGACAGGAAGGTGGAAAGGGGTAGGAGAAAGTAAAAGAGAGGCCAGTAACAGAGGGGAAGGGCCAGACCAAGATGGTTGGCTGGAAAATAGTATGTCTCCTACAGTTTGTCCAATTGGCTTGTACAGGAATTTTTAATTTTCTTGTAAATATTCTGCCTCAACTGGGTGTGTGTCTCTGAGTTTTGGAGGGAGGGGCTGTGGATTGGTCGGAGATGATGGTAGATATAAAAGCAAGACTAGTGAAAAAGACTACTTTTCCTCCAGTCTGGGGAGTTTTTACATGGGTTATTCTAATCATGAGGATGGTAAATGTTTTATACTTTAAACAGGGTTTAGAAGGGGAAGAATTATATAGTGTGGTGACCCTCTGATCTCTTTTGGAAGGAAATCAAAGATGGCTGGGGTGGGGGAGGCGTGTGGCATTGAAAATAATTTTATTTATTTATTTGGGAGGGAGAGCTAGCCAGCACAAGTTGGAAGGGGGCAGATGGAGAGGGAGAAGCAAAGCAGGCTCCGCACTGAGCAGCGGAGCTCAATGAGGGGCTCGATCCCAGGACCCTAGGACCATGACCTGAGCTGAAGGCAGACAGTTCACTGACTGAGCCACCCAGGAGCCCCTAATTTAAAAATATATATGTTGGGGGCGCCTGGGTGGCTCAGTAGGTTAAAGCCTCTGCTTTCGGCTCAGGTCATGATCTCAGGGTCCTGGGATCGAGGCCCGCATCGGGCTCTCTGCTCAGCAGGGAGCCTGCTTCCCCCTCTCTCTGTCTGCCTCTCTGCCTCCTTGTGATCTCTCTCCCTCTGTGAAATAAATAAATAAAATCTTAAAAAAAAAAAAATAAAAATAAAAAATAAAAATATATATGTTGGTGAAGTAACTAATGCCCTAATACCCTGAGGAAGTAGACCAAAGGAAGTAGGCCAGACGCTGAGAGCCAGTCGGCCTCCCGTTCCTCCCATAGGAATGATAACGATTCAGCTGTAAATGCTTCACTTCACCGCAGTTTCGCTTGGATAGCCGTGGGGTCCATGTCATAAGTAGTCACACTGTGATGGTCGCATGTTACCCTAGCTGCAGACAGTGTGACAGGCCATGTGGCACTAGTTCAGCAGTTGTGAGAAGCAGGAACACTGACATCTGTTTGCCACAGGACCAGAGCTGGCAGCTTTATATCCTTGCTCCTCCAAGTGTGGTCCATGGACCAGCAGCGTCCAGAATACCTGGGAACTTGCGAGGACTGCAGAATCTCAGGTCTCACCCCACATCTACTGAATTAGAATCTTCAATTTAACAAGATCCTAAGGAGAGTCATATATACCCTTAAAGTTTGAGGACAACTGCTTTAGACTTTGGCCAGAGAGAGGACAGGGAGTCATGCAGGGAAGGTTGGGAAGGGTTCTCTTATTTTTCAAGAGGAATGGGTCCTGGAGGAGTTGAAAGCACTCACCTGCATGGCAGCCCCGAACACCCCCATCTAAACACCCCCACGGAAGCTATTTCTGGATCGGCAGCGGTGACTGCTGCTTCATCTCCACCTCTTTCAGGGGCCCTGATGCTGGGTGGGCATATGGCCTATGCTTTCTTGTTATTTAGCTAGGCTTTTAAAAGATAGTCTCATCATCCCCGAAGTGATGTGTGGTTGGTCTTTTTTTTTTTTTAATGTATAATTTATATACAATAAAATTCTTCAATTTAAAGGATAAGATTTGATAAATTTACCCAAATATAGTTGTGAAATCACCTAGAACATTTCAGTTGTTGGAGCACTTGGGTGGCTCAGTTGGTTAAGTGTACAACTCTGGATCTCAGCTCAAGTCTTGATCTCAGTGTTGTGAGTTCAAGCCCCATGTAGAGCTCCACACTGGGCGTGGAACCTACTTAAAAAAAGAACATTTCAATTGCCTTAAATATTTGGTTCTATTGTCACAATTTTCCATCTGATTAGCATATAGTACCTTAAGAAATGAAATTGATTATAATGTTATCCATGTAATCTTTGGGTAAGTTATGGGAGAACAAAGAATTACAATCTTATCAATGCGATTCAAAACAATAACAAATGAATGTCTTTAAAATAGATGTTTAGATGTTATTGTTTAAGGCAGGAGCCAAAATTTTCTTGCACCAAATACACTAAATATATCTAGAACTCCTGTCGAAAATATTTAAGAAATCATGGAGAGCAGGAACTTCACCAGAGGACTAGACAGGGATGGGCAGATTTCATCCCAGCTTTCACAAGTGTTTGTAAAAAGTAGATCTCAAGCAATAGTCAAGGGAAGATTATTAAATAGCTTTTATGTATAAATACTGTAGAAAATATTGCTCCATAGAAGTCAATAGGGTTTTCCTAAATAGTTGTGCTAAACTAACTTCATCTTTTGAGATAAATAGTGAACTAGTAGGTCACAGGATTGTCTTAAGTAGAATGTATCTTGATTTTAGCAAGACATTTGGCATAATCCCGTATGACTTACAAATGAGATATTAATATTCTGTAAGTTCACTTATTCTTAGCTGAGAATCTGCTGTGTGCTTTGTTTGGTATTGTATGTAAACAGGGATGGGCCATGACTCTGAGTTAACTGTCCTGGCCTGTCCTACAGTCTACTTGGTAATGGAGGAACATAATAAAGCAATGAAATAAAAAGATTACTTTGGCTGCTGGGTGGAGGATGGATCAGAGAGGGCAAGTCGTGAGAGACAGAGATTTTACTACATTTGCCCAGAAATTAGAGGTGATCGTGGCTTGGATCAGAGCAGAGGCAGTGGAGATGGAAAAAAAAAAAAAGGCACATGGATTTAGGAACTGTTTTTGAGAGAGAAGTGATAGGACACTTGCCGATGATTAGATGTGAGGGATGAGAAAGTAGATAAAAGATCAAGGCCTCCAGTTTTCTGGCTGGAGCAGTTGACAGGACAGTGGGCCATTTTCTAGATTGGGGTCTTGTTCTATTCAAAGTCAGAACCAGTGACTTGGATGAAGGCAAATTCAAGATATGAAGCTTGATGAGGTAGCTGAAATATAAGTAAAAAAGATCAACAATTTTAAAAGATATCACGAGACTGGAAAGACAAAATATAATGGAAAAGTGCAGAATCGTTTCAAAAAAAGTATACGCAGGATGGAACCAGGAAGAGTAGCCTAATATGAGTTTCCAACAGAAGCTCAGTAAGAATCAAAACTGTGGCTTGGCTGGTGTAAAAATGAACACCAAAATAGGTTGCCTTCGAGGAAGCATGATGTCCAGCTCAAGTTAGTAATCTTAATGTGCTTTGCGCTATTTGGACCCAAACGGATGTGACGGCATTGTGCTTTTCTTGGCACATAGCCATGACAAAGGATGGTGGAGGAACTGGGCCATGACTGAGATGCAAAGAGCCTGAACTCCCCATCATAGGATGACATCTGGAAGAACTGGAGAGGTGTAGGTCAAAGGGCACAATCTGAAAAAAAGCACCATCAGATGAATTGTTTGGCAGAAGAGGGTTTCAATTTCAAGTAGATTCAAGTAGGTCCAAAGGGTGATATGGCAGTGGTAGCTTCAGTTCAGTCTCGGTTCCTGTGCACGGCCCTTTCCAGAAGCAGGATGGGATGGGTGGCATATGTGTCCCCTCCCTGTGACACACTTTGCAGACCTGGATGCCTGTGTGTTGAATGGAGCAGAGAGGTTCCCTGTGCTGGGTGGAAAGCCAGACAGGGCGGTGTCTAAAGGTCCCTCCCTGATCCTGGAGTCTAGAATTGTTTCCCAACAGGCTCCTTCCCTGTAGGGGACATAAACTCTCCAAGGATGTCCCCGCACCACCTCTTGCCAAGTGTTGCTGACAACTCAAGGGTTCTCGGAAGTGTTTGACCACATTCTTCATTAGATAACTCTCCAGCTGCCGCTTACCCAGGAGCCATGTCCAGCTACAAGTTCTCGATCCCCTTCTCTTCAAGGCTGACCATAGGTCTGAAATACCAACACCTTGACAGCTCAGTTCCTACTGCTGAGATTTAACTGCCACTGAAACACATTTTTCAGCAGGCGGCTTTTGCCATAACCTTATTAGAACTTGTCTTCAGTGATTAGAAGTATGAAGTGAACATGATGTCCAGATGAGATGAAGAAAGGAATCACTCATGTTCCTCTTAGCATAGGAACCCAGTATATATTTCTCTCCCGGCAAACCACAATTTTATGTACAAAGATCTCATTGGACAAATAGAGGTACAATCACACTCAAGACAGGAGAAATGTTCAAATAAGTCATTACGAATTTTTAAGTCATTCCTCCTACTTTCTTTTTGATGTTATGTTTTGCATCTTTGACATCCTGGATCCCCTTAAACTAGTCTAGCATCATTATAGCCAATTAGACAACTTAGAGTTTCTTTCTAAGAATCTAAACAAGGAGGTGCACTTCTCTAAGTTTTAATTCCATTAATACTACTAGATTTTTTTATAGCCTAAAACAGTCTTAAAATTTTACATACAGATTTTGCCTCTTATGACCTGATAGAAAAAACTGTTTTGTTTTATGTTAGTTTTTGGTTTTTGAAGGGAAGCTCTAGATTTTGGAAGGGATGGAGAAGACCATCTTCAGAGATGGGGTGGTTAAAAGCAGAGACTGTCAGAATCTCGCTCCAGGTCCTTCTGTCTGGGGTGCAGTGCTATGTCTCTGAAACAAAGGAAGGAGTAGGAGGGTCGTTTTCATCACAGCGGGAGGACCTCACTCTGCTGTTGGTAGGGGTAGGGGAGAACATATATGAACTCCCTGCTAATCTCTTCCCTGACCAACACTTTTCTACTGAAAGAGGAAAAGAGGTGATAGGAGTTTATGAAGAAATCCTTGACTTCTTGCCAAGGGCCACAGTCCAGCTGAGCATCACCTACAACGAGATTTGACCCAGTAGAGTGTGTTGCCTCCATGTGTAAGAGTCATGTGGTCCCAGGGGCTGCTAGCTGAGGGAATGGATGTTTCCTTATAGTGTTTCTTTTGGTAATAAATACCCAGTTCTCCTGGTCTTTGGTTAATCATTAGGTGGACATTAGTAATTGTCCCTCCTGCCAGGCGCATGGGTCATACTCTCTACTCATTAGCCTGGGGCTGGGTGCAGGATGCCCTCTGCTCCGCAGGTCAGTCCCAGGGAAGTAGACTCAACAGGGCACGTGGTCACTCTGGAACAGCAGAAACTTGCATCTCTCCTGTCCCCAACTGGAAGCCCATGCTAGGCCATGTCACACCCAGGTCCTCTATGGCTTGTTGCATGCGCACGTAGGAGTTGCCCATTCGTGTTCAGTGTCCTTAAAATCATGAGTGAACTCTGAGCAAAATTCGAACCTTGCTTCTTCAGAATAAATATTGTTTATCTCTTACAAGGGGAAAGAAAAATCATACCACAGTTGGGTCCTGTATCTTCCTCTCTGGCAGAGCATATCAAATGGGGTTCCATTACGTATCTCAGAACTGCTAGCTGGATGAATAACTGCCTGCTCTCAGTTTCTCCTGTCCCTCAGCCAGAAGAGATAATAAGGGACTTACCTTCTTAATCACCCTTCCCCTCAAGGGTCTTAACTAAGTCAATATGTGTCTGAATGCACTTCCTTACCATCATCTCTTCACCTAAATTCCCCTTTTTATTAGCCGGTCAGTTTGGTCTTCACCCAGAGTGTTAGGTTTTCTGTTCTTTCTCCCAGTGTTTGTTTTACTTTTGCTGAGCTCTGTCCCTTTTTTATGTTTTGTGATCAATCTCTGGCATTCCACCTGCTCTGCAGTTGACCATTCTGTACTCCCCCATCAATCTCCTTGTGGCCGCATTGCATATAGGACAAGTAAAACACCGTAAGACATGAGAGAGCCACAGAGCTGTCTTTCTGCCTGGGGTGAAGGAAGGCACCTAAGGAGGTGACATCTGAGCTGAGCCCAAAGACATTGGTTCAGTGGGTGTGCGGGGAGGGGGATGGGGTTGGGAAGAGGGAGCCCACACAGAGAGAATCGCATGATATGCCAAGTACCTCTCAATGGCACTTGCTAGAAAAATCACTGCCTCACTTACTCAAATGTGGAATCAACTGCACTAATATGTTGTTCTAGGGATAGATTTCCCTACATCAGGGAGCAAGTGGTTTCATTTGGAGGACTGGAACTTTCTTCTTTTTAGCAAATAGGCTTTATTTTCAATTACCAAGTCTGTCTTAACCAAATGATTCAGAAATAATCTATATGATCTCCCACATCATTTTAACTGCGCTTTTTCTTGAGGTGGGTTTGATAATGAGCCAGATAAACCAAAACAAAAACATGAGTTCATCACTCAAAAAAGCCTTTTCATTTTGCTTGTCAAAATTTTCCCATCAGTTAAAAGAAGTACTTAGTCTTTAAGAGGAACCAGGTGCAAAAAAAAAAAAAAAAAAAAGTGAATTATCTCAGTGATCCAGTGCATAGATTCAAAAGTAGCCAGAGAGTAATTAGATGAAAAGAACCGTAGACATCATTTAGCTCATGTCTATGTTATAGGTGAGGAATCTAGGGGTGGGAGAAATTGAGCAAGTTGCTTAAAGTCACATGGTCATCGACCTAAGAGTCACTACAAGCCTTTCCCTCAGTC
Source organism: Ailurus styani (assembly GCA_002007465.1). Classification (NCBI taxonomy): domain Eukaryota; kingdom Metazoa; phylum Chordata; class Mammalia; order Carnivora; family Ailuridae; genus Ailurus; species Ailurus styani. The sequence continues at coordinate 606,818 of LNAC01000100.1, forward strand.
CCTGCTCCTCCCAGTCCCACACCTCTTTCACACTTTCTCACTTGCATGTAACAGAAAGTGCGTCATAGATCACAAAAGCTTCCTAATACTGTCTGAAAGTCCTCTCAACTGAAACCTTAGCTATTTAGGCTTTGAATTAATGTAGAGGATTTGCACTGTTAGGGTTACTCAAATTCTAATGAACAGCTCTTTATTTGGTAGAACATTTTTATTGAGGATTTTAAAGAGGGTGTGACTAATAGTTTCCGAAATTTGGATGCCAACAACAGTGTTAACCATATAAATAAGCCTTTGCCCCTCTAAAATGTAAGGTCCAAGTATGTTCTTTTATAGTTATTACAAGACTTGTTTTCTTTGCTTTAGGATACTTTTGACTTCTGTGACACTGCTATCTATATATTCAATAAACCTTCTTTTGATCTGTTCAAAGGAAACAGGTAAGCTGATAATAGGTCTAATTTTGTTAAAGCCAGAATGAGGGCGCCTGGGTGGCTCAGTGGGTTAAAACCTCTGCCTTCAGCTCAGGTCATGATCTCAGGGTCCTGGGAACAAGGCCCGCCTCGGGCTCTCTGCTCAGCAGGAAGCCTGCTTCCTCCTCTCCCTCTGCCTGCCTCTCAGCCTCCTTGTGATCTCTCTCTCTCTCTCTCTCTCTCTCTGTCAGATAAATAAATAAACTCTTAAAAAATAAAAAATAAAACCAGAATGAATGATTTGCATGGTGATATTGTGAACAAGTGATGCCCTACCAATTCAGCACCTGATTATTGAAGAGTACTTTGATCTACAGTCCCTCGAAAACCGATAGTGGTATTTACCCAGAGAAATAGACACAGCACCATGGACATTAAGTTGTCTTGAACACTGAGAGAATAGCTTTGCCATTTAAAGCAAACCCCCAATTATACCTGTTTTTCTAGTTTAAGATGACTTCATTTGAAAAGCTTCAGTTTTTCCTTAGGTCTTTATAAATTCAGAACAAGGATCCCATGTTTTGATATTATAGCTTTCAAGATTTTGACAGTAAACAGTGCTTTCATTCCCTTTTGTGTGTATTCCAAGGAGAAAATGTTATGCCCGAGGCAATGTGGGAGTGAAGGTGCTGTGGAAGGGCTCCAAGTTCTGGGCAGTGTAATACCTGAAGTGTTTATTTTCTATTCCTGGGACAAATGGATTCTGTTTGTAATACTTTGACTTTTACTTTAGCTGAAACCACGTTGGCCAACTATTACTGTACAGAGATGACTCCGTTTAACTGGGGCATTTTGTAATAGATTGAGGATCTACTATTGTCTTGTTTAAACACCAGTCTTATGAGAGATTAAACAAAGCTTTAATTATAGTCTGACCCATATTGCTTTCTGTGAAAGTTTTGAAAACGTGAGCCGAACTGTCATAAAGACATATAAACATGTTTTTTTAATGACTGGTTTAGCAGTTTAGTATTTATCAAGATGAGACAGTTGAGTGTGTTAGGATTTTCCTGTAGCCATATTATTCTTTTGACAGATTTATCTATTGGTCTCTTTTCTGAGTTACATATCTGTGAACTAAATTTTACAAACGATCGACATTCTGGTGTTGACCGTTGTATGTTTTTATTGTGTTTAGGACACATGAGGCATTCGTGGAATGTTATTAAGATAATTCCTTGTTAGCCTCATCAGTTCACGTAATTAATTCAAAAGGAAACTTTCGTCCCAACCATAACGATTTTTATTTTTAAATCAAATCTTTACTTTAATGATATGCACCAGACCTGAGAAAGGAGATCAGAGGAGGAATTCCCCCCCCACCAAAGTAGACTCTTCGAGATATTTAAAAGTAAGCCTTATGACCTAATAATTGAATTGTAATGCTTTTGTAGCCAACCTAAAAAAGGAGAAATGGTGGGTCACGTCTGACATTTTAAAATGTCACGTGGTTGCGGCACCTTAACCCTTGCAAAGCCCAAAAGGCTATTTTTGTGATTTTGAGAAAGACAGAATAACTTGGGGAATAGTCCATAGAATGAGGAAATCTTGGCTTTCTTTAACTTTTAGATCCCTGTCATTTCTTGTGTTCTCAACTATGATTTTTAAATAGGCTGCATGGTTTATGAAAAGCTGGGAGAACAGGTCTTTGGCACCACAGGGAAGCTCGTAATCTTTGGAGCCACCTCTCTGCAGAACACTGGAGGTAAAAAGAACACGCTTTTCTATACATAACTTTAAAGTATGTGAATATTATTATCTTTTCTAATTCTGGTGGTTGGGTGGCCGCATGAATTTTAACAAAATGGAAGCAGTATCGTTCTCATTGCTAAGATGTCACATGGAAAGTAAGGCAGAGAGAGCAGTCACTTATTTAAAACCAAGTATACTGAGTAGCTAAAACTGTCTTTGTGTCTTATTGAAGGTCAGTCTAAGAACAGGCTGGTAGCCTTTTATACAGCTTGCAACATGAGCCTTAGTATCTTCTTTCTAAAAATGTTCTCATTTTCCTCTAGCAATGCTGAGCTACCTCTTCATAGTAAAAAATGAACTACCCTCCGCCATAAAGTTTCTCATGGGAAAGGAAGAGGCATTTTCGTAAGTTATATAAGATAATGAAAATATTTTTAATTTAAATGTGGACTAACCAAAGTTTTTGTTTTATGAAAACTACAGGAAACTGAGTTTTGCCCTGGGTTTGTTGTTTTCTTTCTTTGTTGTTCCAACACATTTCTCCAGGGTTATTATGTAAATGAGAGAAGCAGGGAAAGCCATTTGATGATGAGCATTTAAAAGGTAGATTTATCTGTCAGGCAGCAAACAGTAGATGCTGCATCTCCCGGAGAGCCTGAAATCTATATCTATTTTCTACGGAACAGAACAGATACAGAGTATTTTTAACACAGACATATATTTAACACAGAAGTGGAACATGAAAAAACATTAAGACCCTAGTCTCTTTCTTAAAGAAGGGAGCAACATTTACATGAGCCAACTTCATTAAAGATACAGCTAAGCTTGGAAAATGTTGAAGCTACCCCTGACACATCCGTTGTTTTGACTCCCTCTTGTTTAACAGTTCTCGTTAGTCTTAGTTCCTCTGTTTTCTTTCAAGGGAGAATCATAGGAGCCGGAATTCCTCGTGTTCTGTCATCAGGACTCAAGGTCAAATACAAGAGGTTAGGGAGAAAGCAATGCCTACCTGTGCTGACTTGTTTTTCAATGGTATTAGCCAAGCAAAACAAAAAGGAACTTCTCCTTAAATAATTGATAAGACATGTTGTAATCTGACAGAATGCAGTGTGTGCATTCAGCTTTGAAACCACGTAAATTATTCAGAGGACTGCCCCATTTAGCTGGTGGGGGGAGGGGAAAAAATCCCTTCTTCCATCACTTGGGAGAGATGATAGTAAATGGGGAGTGGTTGGGTTAAAGTGTTTGGATAAACCTGAATAGTGATAGAAATGAATGGTAAAAATTAATAATAGTCAAAATTCATTAAAATGTACTGTGAAGTTTTACATTTGAGAAAAAATTTGACTTTCTATGAAAATATGACCCAACCACTTATATGCCTTTTTCAGAGCCTGGTATGTGGATGGCCGTGTTCTGGTGGTGGTAGTTACCTTTGGCATAATCCTCCCTCTGTGTCTCTTGAAGAACTTAGGTAAGGAAAGAGCTTGCTTTTAACATAGTCTCTACAGTGCCCACATGAGTCAGAAACCTAATAAAAATGACTTTGCAACTTTGCTCCCTCTACTTTCACTTGCAAGGTAAAGATTAGATGAATGATAAATTACAAGTATTAATCAGGCTTGACTTTAACATGGGATAAAGACACTGGTCAGTATGTGACCTCCTAAGCAATCCCTCTACTGAGCTGTGGAGGGGAAAAGTGAGGTTTTGGGGCCGGCAACAGACACAGTGCTGTATCCAATAGCACAAGTTACAGGCTACTCTGAGAAAAGTGCAGAATATGGAATTCTCCTTATACAAGGTTTTAAATATCCTGATTTTTTAGATAAGTAGATTTTCAAATCTAATATCAAGACAGAAACTTGCTTATATTTATCCCTTAAAGTATTATGAATCCTTCATAGATTATCAGAGTCTAACCAATCTCAATTATTTGCTTCATTGAAGGGAAAGAGTGAAGTGAAAGGTCAAAGGTTGCCAATAATCACTAAGTCCTATCTACTTGGTTTTGACTTTTTTGTGTGTGTATGTTTATATTTGGAGACAAGTGTGCCTGATGTTGTGGGAATTGTGCACATTGAATCATGTGACCAGACTGCTATCCTGTCCAAAACACATTTCCTTTAATTCTGGGCTAATTCAAGGAAGACATTTAAATGAAAGTTCTTCCCGCAAATGATTGCTAACTGTAGTGTTTTGTCTTATATGAAAATATCAAGCCTCTGTAGCTGTTATGTAAGATCTAGAAGTAGATCGTAAAAACGACTTAATTTTCTGGTTTCTAGGTCTGTGTTTCAGCTTCTCCGTGTATATACACATAGCTCTTTTCAGTTTGAGGAGGGAAGGGCTCTTCTTCTCCAGGGATGAAAACAGCCAGGCTCCCAGAGACCACTTAACTCTGCCTTTGTGGAAGTTACAGTGGCTGGGGGACTCCAAGGGGAGCAAGAGGAAGAGCCCCAGGTGCTCAATTTATTCCTAGAAATCACTTCCTCTCCTCTGTGTATGCCCCTCATCTGGCAAGAGAAGTATTATAGCTGATATTCACTGTGTACACAATAGGTGTGTAATAAAGAATATTGAGTAGATCAAGGAGTAAATGGATTTGGCTGTAAGACTCTACCGTAGTATAGCAACAGAGAGCTATGGCCAAATTTGGGAGGCTCTTTTTCTATCTGGGTGTCTAGTGTTGGGAATCTGCATTGTCTAGTGTATCAGGGAAAACTGGAATCAAAGTGGTAATATAACATTTTTATTTAAAGTCACCATTTTTTTTTTGCCAAATAAAGGAGCACTCTCAAATAATAAATCTTCTATTCACATAGGCATATTCGTATATTATTGGAACTATGCTGGAAATAACGCATTGAAAGAAACAAGGTGATGTGTGAAATAATAACAATAAATTTTTTCAACTTTTCTTTTAGGGTATCTTGGCTATACTAGTGGATTTTCTTTGAGCTGTATGGTTTTTTTCCTAATAGTGGTAAGTGCTGCTGATGATTAAAGTGGTTGGTTTGGTTTTGCCATAGTACAATGCCATGCAGCCATTATTCATTGTTTGGCTTTATTTGATAAAGTCTATATTGTTTCTCCTATATTTCTTAATGCCAGGTTATCTACAAGAAATTTCAAATTTCCTGCACTGTTCCAGAGCTAAATTCAACAATAAGTGCTAATTTAACAAACCCTGACATGTGTACGCCAAAATATGTTACCTTCAATTCAAAAGTAAGTTTCCTCATCTTTTAAATATAAAAAAGAGCATTTTATTAAGGGCATGATAGTTCTCCTTTTTGTTGTAATTAAACTGCTTTCGGAGTATTCATTCTCAACAGAACACCAAACCACTGCTTCCCAAATCCCATAATTCAGAGACCTTTGAGAAATAGGCAAATATTAGATTTCATTCTTCTTCTCCAGTTTGCATAAAGGACAACTTAAAGCATTCTCTGCAAAAATCTCTGTCTGCATCATTGTCTCAGCTCCTCTCTACCTTGTAGATCTTTAAAAACAGATTAATACCATCCTTAGCCCACTCACTGCTCTTCCTTGGTGGGGACAGAAAGGCATCCCTCAAGGTTTCCTCAGCTGGCACAGTTGAAATATACAGATACACAGATTGACACTCAGAACATGTATGACACTTCTATACACTTGGGAGGTTGTTAACAGCATGGGGAACAGTGGACTACGGAACCAATCAGGCTTGGATTTAAATTGTTCAGCAGGTTACCAAACCTCATGTGAAAAACAAGGATTCTGTTCTATATCTCACAGGGGTTTTTTTAAAATAAAGATTTTATTTATTTATTTGACAGAGAGAGAGAGTGAGCACAAGTAGGCAGAGTGGCAGGCAGACAGAGGGAGAGGGAGAAGCAGGCTCTCCGCTGAGCAGGAAGCCCAATGTGGGGCTCAGTGCTAGGACCCTGGGGTCATGACCTGAGCTGAAGGCAGTCACTTAACTGACTGAGCCACCCAGGCGCCCCTATCGCAGGGTTTTTTTTTTAGAATGGGCCTGGTCCAGTGCTTGCACAGAATTAGAGCATGAGAAATGTTACTTTTCTTTTTTTTTTTTTTTTTTNTTTTTTTTTTTTTTTTTTTTTGCTTCAGAAGTTGTACTGAGTTTGAGAGTTTTAAAAAGTCTTATCTAAGAAAACTAAAGAGATCGGACAAGATCTAGGGCGTTCAGGGTGGTATGGCCTATTATGCTGAGCGAAATAAGTCAGAGAAAGACAATTATCATATGATCTCTCTGATATGAGGAACTTGAGGGGCAGGGTGGGGGTGGGGGGAAGGGAGGGAAAAATGAAACAAGATGGGACCGGGAGGGAGACAAACCGTAAGAGACTTTTAATCTCAGGAAACAAACCTGGGGTTGCTGGAGTGGAGGGGGTGGGAGGGGTGGGGTGGCTGGGTGAGGACTTTGGGGAGGGTAAGTGCCATGGGGAGTGCTGTGAGTTGTGTAAGACTGATGATTCACAGAGCCGTACCCCAGAAACAAATAATACATTATATGTTAATTAAAAGAAACAAACAGAAACATACATAAAATAAGGTTACATGTTGATAAGTCAATAAAAATGTTACCACCAGAAAAAAAAGGAAAAAAGAAAACCAAAGAGCTCTCTCTCGCACACGGGCACAACTCCAAGGACAGAGCCAAAGTAGTGACTATGGAAGTAGTTGTCCTTTTAGGTGCCATCTTTTAAGTAGGTGCCATCTGGTTTGATGTACCCTACAGAGCAAAGAGCAGTGGAACAGAGATGGAAGAAGTCCTGGGCATGTCACCTAACCTGCTGAAGGGAGTCGGGAGAGCATCAGTGGCCTGTGTACTGCTCAGTGTTGTTGTAGAGACTTCATGAAATAATGCAGGGAACGTGCGGGGTGACTGGCCAGTGCCATGTAAATATGGGATGATGCTTTGCCTGAAGCAGTAAAATAGGATGTAGGTGAGGCAAACCTAAAACCCCTGTGTGCCAAGGGCCTCACGTCTCAAGCTAGATAAGCTCTCTTAGAAAAGCTGCTTCTATTTTCAAGATCAAAGCCCTCCTAATAACCGAATAATCCAGGGATTCTGAAGAGCTGTCAGAGAAAACGACAGTGCAGAAATATTGGAGCAGAGGGCGCCTGGGTGGCTCAGCGGTTTAAAGCCTCTGCCTTCGGCTCAGGTCATGATCTCAGGGTCCTGGGATCGAGGCCCACATCGGGCTCTCTGCTCAGCAGGGAGCCTGCTTCCTCCTCTCTCCTCTCTCTCTGCCTGCCTCTCTGCCTACTTGTGATCTCTCTCTCTCTCTGTCAAATAAATAAATAAAATCTTTAAAAAAATAAAAAATAAAAATAAAAAAAATATTGGAGCAGAATAATTTTTAGAGTAAAAAATGCTTCTTCTTAATGTTTATTTTTCCCTTTCAAATAGACTGTGTACGCTTTACCGACCATTGCATTTGCTTTTGTCTGCCACCCGTCGGTCCTGCCAATCTACAGTGAGCTTAAAGAGTAAGAGATTTGTTTTTTTTTTACCTTAATCATTTTACCTTTTTTACCTTAATCACTTTTTATATCCCCTTATTAATAGGCAAGTACTGTATTAAAATAGATTTGTATAATGAACCCCCATGGACTCATCAGCCAGCTTCAATATTTACTTTCTGCCATTCTTGAGCAAGTATTATACTAAAGGAAAAAAAAAAAGAAAAATCAGAAAACTGCAGTATGTTTTGGCCATAAATATATAAAGTGGCCACCTATGTGGACTTTTTTTGTTGTTGTTAAATTGGTTTTTCACATACTGTGTTACTTAGGTTTTTCGCATACTCTATTACCAATACTTGAATACTCTATTCAGGTATTTGTGTTGCTTTATGTGACTTATGCTTACTTTGCATGAGTGTAATAATAATCAGATTCACGTATAAACTGCAAAATGCGTTGTGTCTGATTTACCTCGTGTTGGTTTAGAGGGAAAAGGCTGCAAAATCAGGCAGAAAGAAATTAATGTTAAGGCCACAAACTGGATAAGAAAATATTATTGTTCATTTTAAACTATTAAGATGATTCTATGGATTTGTTTTTGATTGCTGTTTTAGAGAAAACTAAAGTCCTGCTTATAAATTTCCTCCTGGGTTCTCTTTTTAGCCTACTGTTAGCAGACTTTACGGATAAAAACAGTCTTTATGGCATAGTCTTAAGCTCAGAAAAGATATACAATATAGCTATCTATTTCCATTTTGAAAAATAAAATGTCATTTAGCATTGATTCAATCATGACTCTTCCTCTTCATATTTAATTGATATATGGGTAAGTTTTGAAATATCTATATCTGCCTATGTGTATATCAATCCTACTTTATGATCCTATACTTAGGACATTTAAATGTGTCTTGACATCTTTTCAATTTAATAGTCCAGCTTTTACTTGGTAGTTTTCTGATGTGTGTACTTCTCAATTTTTCCTGTTATGACACAAACAAATGTTATGACTATTGTGGTCTGTTACTGAGAACCAGTCTTATAGACTAAAGATTTGGGCCATTAAAGAAACTTAAAGGTTCACCCAAACTCCCCGAGTAAACTTGACCTAAGAGATAGAGCCCTTCATCATCACAGCTGTGATCACCTGGGACTTACTGCTCCATAAACATAGACTTCCAGGTGCATCCCTGAGGCTACTCAGTGGGAAAAAAGGAACCTAAATAACAGCTTTAGCAGTGGAACACCTGAGATCAAGTTCCAGCTTTGCCCCTGATCTCTGGGCTGGGAGAATAGCATTTGAATTTATTCTGCCCTTTTCCCGTACATGCTGAGTATGGAGATAATATCAAAAACAAATATTAAAAAATATTCTCTGCCCTTCAGATGAGAACCTGATATTCTTTCAAAAGAATGGGGTAGGGCATTTGAGGGATTGGTAGTTCCATGAATCTCTCTCTCACAATACCCGTTTGATAAAACAAGTTATTTTAAACTGGTGTAATTGCTGGGGGCAGGGGAGGGGGAAGGCGGGTAATCTTAGTTGGTCAGATCTTCCGTAGCCTGATAGAAAGTCCTTAGTATTCTTCATTGTTAACACCAGTACTTAAATTCAGTAACATGGTTTTTAATTTTTAAAATGCCCTTATTTTTGTTCTTAGTCGATCACAGAAAAAGATGCAGATGGTGTCCAATATCTCCTTTTTCGCCATGTTTGTTATGTACTTCTTGACTGCTATTTTTGGCTACTTGACATTCTACGGTAAGTGACTTCTGTTAGCCCATAAATATATGTATTGGTAAATAAATTAGTGAAGATCAGTATCCAAATAACTTTTAATATTTTTAAAAGAGCTTCATGTATTTAGAGAGAGAGAAAGAGAGAGCGTGCGTGGGGGGGGCGGGGGGTGAGGCAAAGGGGGAGAGAGAATCCTGAAGCAGACTCCCTGCTCAGCCCAGAGCCCAACGCACGCAGCTCAATCCCAGGACCCGGAGATCACGACCTGAGTTGAAGTCAAGAGTCGGCTGCTTAACCGACTGAGCCACCCAGGTGCCCTAACACCCAAATAACTTTTAGCCCAAAAAAGCAACAAGTCTACCCATTGATTTTGCTGGTCTTTTCTTCTACATAAAGCAAATGGTGATGATTCCTTTACCTGTTTGTGCAGGCTGCACAGTAGGTTACTGAAACAAGATACTGTAATTTTTTTCTCCTAATACTGTCCTTAAAAGAAACTGCATTTTATAACCATGCCACCTCTACTGAGCAAAGCTGAAAACTGTACCAGAGAAGGCTCTCCTAATTGCTGTTGCGAATTGGGTCAGATTCCATTAATAGAGAAGAGAGACAGAGACAGATGTTGAAAGTGGGAAAGAGCAGAGTGCTACACTCATGACACTCGTGTTAATTAAAAATAAAATGCCTGATTGTTCCCTGGAAGTTGGAGCCCTGCAAAGATTTGAAGGAATGGCAGAGAAGTTTCAAAGGAATGAAGTCTGAAAAAGAGAACAACTGGGTTTCATTTGTAACTTACTGGCCCTGTGGGAATAGTTTTCCTTCTTTTATTAGATCTTCACCCTCGCCTATTCGGATGATCCTCAAGCTGTATTTAACATCTTTCATTACCATTATAATTTGAGACCTGATTTAAATTTAAATACATATATTTCACATTGTTCTCTATTAAATAATATTTCTTTGGGGGCATTTTTTCCCCCATAAACACAAATGTCTCAACATTTAAATACATTTGGAGATGATTAATTCAGCCTGGAGGGAATGGCTACCCTGATTATACAGTTGTTTTGTTACATTTTCACAAGCAATGGCAGACAGCATTGTCTGATGAATCCATAAATGCCACATTGAATTTTTGCATAAAAACAGTGTTTCTAGATTGCCTGCAGAGTTGCGGGGCTGGGGTAGGTAAAGGGAGGGAAGGAGAGCCTCATGTCCCTTGAACAGTCTCACTGTTATCTTGTTCCAGCCATGAGTTTTCTTTGCAAATCCATATTTTTTTCCCCCACATAAAATAAAATACCAAACGCTTTTATACTCTTTGGTTAAAGAAAAAGGCTCAGCTATTTTTAGATGGTTATAAATTTTGACTCAAGAAAATTAGAACTAATGAGATTTTTATTATAACCTAGGCTCCCTTTTCCAAAACTGAGACCCATCTATGGCACAGAATAGAATTGGAATTCCACCCCCAGAACCTTGAGGCGGGTGCAGTGAGAAGACCTTGCAGGAGACATGGCAGGAGGGGAAAGAGCTCTTGTCAGAGCAGCGAGCATTCCCAGGGACTGCCGTTCTAGCTTCGGTTGTCTTTGAAACCACGTCCTGAAGTTCAGAGTTAAGAAAAAGTTCAAAGTGGTACATAAACTAGATACTTTTTTTTTTTAATAAAAAAAAACCATGGAAGCGAATTCTTTCCTGCTGGTGGTGAAGTTTGCACCTCTGTTCCTTGGCCCCCAAAAGCTGAGTGATAAGAGGTGGGTCTGAAAGGCTCTGGTGGCCCGCCGTCCGCCCAAGGCTGAGGCAGTGTCACCTCCTCTGATGAGCGGCAGCAAGTGGGGGAAAGTCTAGATTAAGAAGGGTTTTGTGCTTCAACTGGGTGTTTGTTTTTTAGCCCCAATTTACGCCTAGGTTGAATTTGGTATAAATCGAACATCCCCACAGTGTGCGGCTGCTTCTGGCGATGACTTTACAGCCATCGTTCCTCTTACAGTGACTCACGGACAGTTGGCGCCTGTCTCACACAGGGCATTTTCCTTCTCAACTTCACAGACTGAGCTAATGGTTACTTCGACTCCCAGAACATTGCTTTCCTTGCCCTTTCGGTGGCCAGTTCTTTGTTGTTCAGATAAACTTATTCAGCAACGTGCCTCGTTTCTTCCTCAACACTCTCTTCTGCTCGCTTCAGAAAACGTGCAGTCGGACCTCCTTCACAAGTACCAGAGCAAAGATGACATTCTCATCCTGACGGTGCGGCTGGCCGTGATCGTCGCCGTCATCCTCACGGTGCCCGTGTTGTTCTTCACGGTGAGTGACAGGCCCTGGAAGGAAAGCTTTGGTCGTGCGCTTCCTTCCGCGTTCGGAGCCTGCTCCGCGGAGAGCTTGCTGCCGGGAACTTCCCGGGGTCGCTGGAAGGGAACAAGGGAGGCACCCAAGACGCTAGGGTCAGTGAGAGAGGGTGGCCTCTGCCGGAAGGAATCTTAATTCTCACTAATCCATTCCTTCTTCAAAATGCAGACAGAGTGGTGGGGTCTCGCTCGTGCCTGATAGAGAACAGAAGCGGACGGGGCGAGCACACTTAGTCATAGATGCAAACAGAGATCACCCCCAGCAGAGCAAACTACCGGCTTGTCAATAAACGTTCTTTCCTTCAGTCGAGCCCCTACCTGTAACCCTGTACAGGGGCTTACAACACACTTCCCGGGTGCCTGTGCGCCGGGACGTGAGTTTCTGCTGAGGACGGGAGCGGTGGTGTGCGGGCCCTCACAGAGCCTTTCTTTTCTTTTCCTGTAGGTTCGTTCATCTTTATTTGAACTGGCTAAGAAAACAAAGTTTAATTTGTGTCGTCATATCTTTGTTACCTTCCTACTCTTGGTTATTATCAACTTGTTGGTGATCTTCATACCCTCCATGAAGGATATTTTTGGGGTCGTAGGTATGGCTTTGTGAACTTTACACTTACTGTTCTCGAACAGCTGTTCGGAAAGTTAAAATTTCACTGTAATGACTTCAATTTTTTTTTCTTATTTTATAGGCGTCACATCTGCTAATATGCTTATTTTCATTCTTCCTTCATCTCTTTATTTAAAAATCACAAGCCAGGATGGAGATAAAGGAACTCAAAGAATTTGGGTAGGTATCAGGACAGCCACTCTAGTTTTTCTGATTAGTTTTTCGTTTAAATTTACGAAATAAATAGTCCATCTCCCTCACCTAATCTTACTTTTAGTGGCCTCACAAGGGGAGCAGCAGTCCTGTAGGTTTCCCCTTTGGGGGACTTAAAATATTGTATCTGACTCTGATCTGTTCTCTGAAAATGTGTTACTGTTACTGTGCCTTAACTTTTGCTCTGAGCTAAGGTAGGGCCAGCTGGGAAACTGGACGCCTGGACTTTAGCAAGCTAGGAAAGGGAGAGGGACTCGAAGGCTTTATGTAGCCCACTGTTTCTGTACCATTCCTAGTCTTGTAACTCCTTCAGAGAGCAGGGCACATGGGATCCCTTCATGAAAACGGCTGAGTTTGCATAAAGAGCCTTCTTATAATTTGGCAGAAATACTCTGGAACAACAGACCTGGATTCGGAAACTACCTTTCTATATGGGGATTCTTGTTTCCAGGCCTGGTGAAGTTCAAAGGCATCTTGAAGGTGCTGCACTTGGAGACAGTGAGGGAAGCAGGGGCGAAGTGGCTGCTGCCTGAGTACCTCCTGGAGCACCATTTCGTTTGGCCTCGGAGAAGGCTTCTCAGCTGCCCTTCCAGATAGTGTCAGCGCTCCAATCGCACACATGACCCGAATCAACAGACCCGCGTGAGAGATGCAGGCAGGAGGGATCATCCTGGTGCTTTTAGGAGAAGCAGCACTGATCTGGTACGGCCTCTGCCTCCCCAGCAGGATTCTCCCTGAAACCAGAAGTCCCACGTCCTTCTAAACCGTACCAGTAGGGGCTTCATAAGCACGGAGAGGGAGCGGTCACTGTGACAGAGCGGAAAAATACAATGCAGATTAACTCTGAAAGTGCTAGAGGCCTTTTGCCCATGAGTTCTCTGGGCCTCCCCAGCCCTGCTCTCACCTTAAAACTGGTCGCAGGATCTAGCAGAAAGCATCAGACAAAGGCTCCTGTCCATGCGCTGCCCCCCTCCACCCCCAGCGCCGGGGAGTTAGACCAGATCTCTGATGGGAAGCCTGTGGACAACCCCACCATTTGCCTCTTCTCCTTCCCTTAGCTCTGTCCTCCAGGTTCAAGTTCAGCCCTCTTGGCTCTCATGTTCTTTCATCCTTCTCCCTGCAAAGCTCTCGTTGGATTTCAAGGCCAAGCAATTTCTAATCTCGTGTTCTCCAGATTCTGGTTTTAGTAACCTGTCCCCCCTTCTGGCCTTCCTCAACCCTTACAGTAACTTAGTTCTGGACGCCCATTTCTTATTTCACTTGATCAAATCGACTTTGCTTTTATATATCTTTTCCCCCACTTTTTCAAATAGAAATGTTTGCCTGCCAGTGATAACCTCGGTTGGTTGGTAAAAAGTAACAAAATGACTTGTATGTTTTCAAAGTCCTTTCTCTCTTTCTCTCTCTCTTTTTAGTTGTAATCTTAGTTTGAAAGAAACTGTAAGGATACCTAGTGAGTCATAGAATAGATTTGTTCTGAAGTGACCGTGAAGTCAAAGAACAGAATGGGGAGGATGCCCCTGCATAGCTAGTTCTTGTTTTCCCCTCCTTGGAGAATCAGATCCATACAATCTTGGAATGATTCTCACAGCTTGCCAATGGTTGTAACAAATTCCAAATACAAGGGGACACAGAAAGAGAGGGAAACGCACTTCTGTTTTTTCCCCAGGTGTTTGTGGGAGATGTTGGCGTCACTGAAAATAACCCATGCCTTTATGTTGCTCCAGGCTGCCCTTTTCTTGGTCCTGGGGGTGGTGTTCTCCCTGGTCAGCATTCCCTTGGTCATCTACGACTGGGCCTGCTCATCAAGTAGTGACGAAGGCCACTGAGACCAGCTGAGGACAGGAAACATTCCAGCCCGCGGCTCGGTCACATCACCACACATCAGCAATCTCTCATCACTTCTTTCGCAAGTTTACAGAAGCAAAACAGGAATTCACAAGATACTTAAGATGGAATAACACTTCGGTAGCAAAACAGAAACCTGTTTCTATAACGGTTCCTGTCCCTCTAAGAGTTGGGATCAATTTAAGGATTGTGGATTTTTTTTTTAAGTTTCATGCAATTGTATTTCTCAGTACTCTTCACAATCAGTTATTTTTCACTCTCCTAACTCTATTTTTTGTGATTTTATGGTCCCGTAGAACTTTGGAAACATAATCATCGATCCTGTTTGTTTATTATGCATCCAGGTTCCGAAATAATTTTCCTGCCGATGTTCCGCTCACAACATCGGTATCTTTTTAGAAGAGAAAAGAATCTTAAATTGTATATAGTTATTTTGCTTTACAGAAAAAAAAATGGTTTCATAAATATTTTGCCTACTTTGGTTACCATAGCACACAGGGATAATCAGAAGAGAGTGACAGGGTGTGTGCCATCGCAGGGTAAGAACCTGCCCAGTATATGAGGGGGCCCTGATCACCTGGCAGCCAGGCTCTGGCGGTCCAGTGGCCTCACTGGTACCCCACCCTTCGTCCTGTGGAGACCTTCTCCAGTGAGTGTTCTCAGCTGGGAGGGGGTGAGAATGATTTCTTACCGTGGTAAACATCTTAAACTACACGTTTGGGTTATCTAGCAAATGAAGTTTTGTTTCCCTCTTGGCCAGTCCTGTCAAAGTTACTCTAATCTGAGTCACCTTCCACTGAGGGAATGTCCTCCACTCATGACACCTTTGTAATAAATTCAGAAGCACGAGTATTGCAAAAAGAGCATCCAAAATGCCTAATTTTGGCGAATATTCCTCTGATGCAAATAGCCTTCAACCCTACACCTGTACTGTTGAAGGGAGAAAAAACACTTTCTTAAATTATAGACCCAGCAGCTTTTACTCATGTCCACCAGCTTTTTGCACAGGGAATAATGCGTATCTAACCAAGGGTGATCTAGGATAAGTAATTCCTGTTTTATATTGGGTACATTAGGGGGTCTTTAAAAGACTTGTTTTATATCTATAAATTTAGGTTATTACAAATACAAGATTTTTGTACCTTAAATAAGCCTCATTCCTGTTTCTTCTCCATCAATAATCCACTCAGAGTCTTGAAAAAAAAAAAAAGAAAAAGAACCCTCGGAGATAGCCTTTGGGAAGAACTGGTGACAGAATCAGTGTACCTTTCTTCCCTCAGATGGGGACTTTGGTGCCTGTGCTGTCTCCTCCTTTCGTCCCTAACCAAGGGGTGGCCATTACAGCCCATCCAACATGACCCGCCCAGGAGGACAGAGTTGCCTCACACCCCTACTCCAACCCCCATTATCTCATAGAGGGGGTGGAAGGAAATTACACAGAGACTAAAAAAGAAGAGAGTTGGGGATAAGGCATAGCTTGGAAAGCTGCGGGACCACAAGGAAACCCAGAATCACATCCTCCTGAAGCTGGACCGTCACCTGTAATTGGATTGTCTCTATCACACAGTAAGAAATGTTGGTGCTCTCTGAGCTGGTCTCTTGAAGCAGGACTTGTGTTTTATTTATATTCTGGTTGAATTTCTCAAACACATAAGTTCACCGAGCACAGCTTTCTTATCCAGAGATAAGTAGCATCTAACCACAGACTCTTGGCAGGATTTCCAAGCACTTAGCTCTGGGTTCTGTTCCTCCCTCACTAAAATCCCGAAAGGCCTTTGCTCACCATTCACTGAGAGTAATGAGGAGCTGTCCCCTCCCTCTTTCAGACTAATGTTCCATAGAAAAGGCAGGCATCGAAGCACCTTGTTGTGATCCTCTTGGGGAGAGGGAAAGGTTATTTCCTGCATTCCTTGGTAGGATCATTCATAGCTTTTAATATAATGGCTCCAGAATTACATCCATGTTAGGTCAGAGTTCAGGTAATTAGATATGAATACCTACCCATATGTGAATACGTAACCTAGTAAAATCCACAGCCACCTCTGTCCTTTTTAGCAATGTCTTCCATATTGGATGAACAGGGAGAGAAACTGAGCAAAACAAGTCAGTTGGCCCTCGGAGGCTTGTCTAGGGCACCGAGTAATGAAATAGCCAGGTAGTGGACTGACCTGCCATTAAAAAAAATACTTAGTTGAGTTTACAAGCAATATTATGCTACTTTCTATTTTCCTTATTAATTTATAGCAATTCATTTTACACTCAAAAAGTCAACTTAGAAAATTATCATTAACTCTTGGGACGGATAGTGATATTTTTCGATTTCTGGATTTTATGTGTCAGTACAGGGAATTTATATTATTATTTAAAATATTTATTTAGAGGAGGCACATTATTGTTGATGTCTGTGATACGGCAGGTTTTTAAGAATCTTCTTTGTATGTTTATCTAAGTTTATTTTTGACTGGATATAATAGGCCCTACTGTAATTTGTCAGATACCACAGATTAATTACATCATTTGTGTGGGATTAGCTGTAAAGTGTACTGCAATAATTCTTCTTGTTCAGAATAGTGAACTGGTAGCCAAAAATACATGTATCACAGATGTTAGGTAGAATTTAAACAGCAGTCAAGTGCTATAGAAGTTTTTCTGCTAAATTAGTAGACTAAAGAATATTATACCTTAGCCATTGGGAGCAGCACGTTTTCCTTTGGTAGATAGAACCTTAATACTAGTGAACAGCGTCAGTTTCATATTTTGGATTTAGAGCTGTTCTCTAGTTACTATAACACAATATACTGTAAATCCCTAATTTACCTAATGTTACTTATTGGGAGTGGAGTAGGAAAGGATGTACAGGAAAGAAATGTAGTCTCGTTAAACACAGGCTGTCCCCAATTTATAAGCAGATCATGTTGCAAAGCCCTGTTAGGTGATTGTTTGCAACCTGGAATGTATTTTCCTCTAAAAGCCAGGTTAGACGTGGTGTTGAGGCCCCCAGAGCAGCTAGGAAAGATGATCGGACCCATCATTCAGCAGAATAGGATAATACAACACGATGGCTAAAAAGCCTTAACCACCAGAAGTAATATTATTTCGAAGGAGTACTTGTTCAGAGTTGCCAAGAGTAAGTCACTCCTGCTAATGGAATCTGGACTGCCCACGCCAGCTGCCAGACGGGGGGG
>LNAC01000100.1:624535-658814 GCA_002007465.1 Ailurus styani
AGGGGGAGAGCGGGGGGGGGGGGGGGGGTCACCACCAGTTAGTGGAGGCCGGTGGGGCCTGAAGCAGGGTCTCCAGCAAAGCAGGGGAAGAAGTCCAGAGCCACCGGAGAACCTGGTGGTAGGAGGAAAGGAAGGAGGACGAGGGAGCCTCTTGTGAGCCCGCCGGGGCCATTCCTCAGCTGGTAGCCTTTCGTTTGCCTGGAGGTCTCAGGCTCGGCCTGACTTTTCTGTTCGTAGGACCTGCTGCTCCTGTAGTTCGCCTCTGCCCCCGCCCGTTACCGAGCAGAGGCCGGTGGTCATGGGGCTGCGGGTGGACGAGGGACTGGGGGAAGATGCCTGTGTTTGAGAGGACACACCAGAAAAGGCCCCACAGCTGACTGCTTCTGGAGTTGGAGTCAAGCCTCTAAGCCAGTGGCTCTCACAGTGTGGTCCCCAGACCGGCGGCAGCAGCATCGCCCCAGGACTTGTTGGAACCCAGGGCCTGGGGCCCCACCCCAGAACTAAGGAAATCAGAAGCTCTCTGGGCGGAAGCCCTTGGCAGGCTGGGTTTGAACAAGGCCTCGGCCTGAACCTGATGCGCGTGAGGTGTGAGAACCACTCCCAGTCAATTTGGGTCTCATTTCTTTCTCCCCATCAGTCCTACCTCAGAGTATGGTTCCTAGGAGATGCTGGTGCCCACGTGCAGTCGTCAAGGAAGGCTGCCTGCCCTCGGGTCCGCCTGGGCTGAGGGGCACTCAGATGACATTTCTTGAAGCTGCGAAGAAATGGAAGTAAAGTATTTGTTTTTGCGGAGAAGGAAAAGAAAACACCCTTTGTAAAGGCAGCCTTAGGTGAAATGCTGGATTCACGTCCGGAGTAAGCTCTCCACAGTGTGCATTGTGTAATGAGCGAGCCTTTCCTTGTAAAGTGAATTCTCTAGAAAAAGGCCTGTACTGCATTAGCATCGACAAACTGCTCAGAAAAGAATGTAGAGCTCGGCTCCATTTCAGTAGATCACAGTGCTGGACGGCACATGTACCAGGGTGGGGAAGAGGCTGAGGACAAACAGATATTTGATCGGACCGCTCAGCAAAAGCCACGAGTTTACCTCAGTTTATCCATGTAAATGGCTTGAGGCTTAGAAAGGGCAGAAGCTTAAAGAATAGAATGCCTCCATTCCACTTCACTGCCAACTTGTAGCCGCTCTCAAAACAGAGAAGATACAGACTTAACCATTTAGCAGTGCTAACAAATGGTTTTCCTGAGAGATGGCAGAGCTGAGACTCCTTCAGCAACAGAACATACTTCCTCCAAAATATGCACAGGGAATTTATGATGACATAGGGCTTTCAGGTACAAATTGGGAACGGGGTGGCTCACAACTGAAAAAATATCACTAAATCTAAAAGGGAAAGTTCTTGAAAATTGTAAAATTCACAAGGCTCAGTCATTTTCCTTTAGGGTTTTCTCAGAGGAAGGGCTGTGAACTGGGCCCATCTGTCTACAGGCTTGAATTTGTGTTTTTAAAAGGAAGAATCTATGCAGCTGAGGTTTATTGTAGGAAATACTTCATTTGTATGTAAATATGTTGTAAATAAATAGGAGGCTGTATATTTTTGCAGTTGTTGATCCACACTGAAATAGAAGTCTGCATATCAAGAATCTAGTATTTGCATATCAAGAATAAATGTTGTCATTGATATTAGTGGTTTTGTTTGGGAATTAGAAAAATTTACATTCTCGCCCAGGTAACATCGTTCTCTCAGTGTAAACTTGGAATCTAAAAATCTTACTTAATTGTTTAGAAAGCAGAATGTCAGAGATATAGTTGCATTGATTTCTTATACTGGTATTAAGATAAATTATTTAGGAGATAATCCTCTGAGCTACAAATAAGGAATATTTAGACCCAAATTATTGTCATGTAGAAATAGATATACCCAAAATGACAAACCGTTTCTTCATAACGTTCTTTCGCTGTTAACACTGATACCACTACACAGTATTTATGAAAACAGGAGTTGGGGAGAATTTTTTCTTTTCAAAATTAAATTGAATTACTGCATTTCCCAAACTTTGGGATCTTTGAAAGGGGGGAAAAACCTGAACATTAACTATGAGCACAAATTTGAAGGACAAAAAAAGACCGTTACTTTATCAAACTTTTGAAAGTCTTGCACGTTTGCCTTTCATTTTCAGTGTTGACGCCAATATAGACTGTCTTAAGTCATTTTTTCCCAAAACACTTCAATCTTGACCATTGGTATGTAATCCACTCTCCAGAGTCCTTGTATTTTAGACTTCATATAAGTCCAGTATGTGTAGCACACCCGTTTTATTCATGTAAAAACTTGTAAATGACTTTCAGATGGGTGATAGAAGTGAGTCACAAGTCACAAAACTTTGTTATTCATGGTTAATCAAATAGTTTATTTTCCCCCCAGGATGTGGTGTAAATAAAGAAATATAAGAAATTCTGTTCTAAATTGCTCTGTTAACATAGTTTTTAAACATTAAAAATGTGAACTAAAAGTATTTTGGAGTTTTGCCTTCATTCTTTTGGGATGTAATACTAAAATGGGGTGGCGTTTGATCGTTGGAGACAGATTTGCACACATTTGTCAGTGTTCTAGAACATTACACGTTCATGAAAGCTTATATTTATGTCCCAAACTTGAAAAAAAAAATACTACTGATAGAAATCTATCCGATCTGAAACATATTACCTATTTCTCCATTCTTTGTAATCAGAGTAGGTTGAACATAATATTTTCTTTTTAAACTCAGGTTCATCTTTATCAATTTCTGTACTGTACTATGTTGTAATAGGGACTCTAGTCTCCCTCTACTCATATTGTAGCCACCCACAACACAGACAATTCTATCAGCACTTGCAGTTCTCTGGAACTTTGAAGGGGAAAGCTTCTACAGCTTGACCTTTTCTCTGTCCGTCCCTGGCTCCTCCCGCATGATCTTAGGAAATTTTAATCAGAACAGCAAGATGGCCAGAGTCTGATACCCAGATTCCTTTTGTAGACAGAGTTAGTGCAAAAACAACCTGGCCCTTTATGGTATGACTGGGTATGAGGCCCTTCCTGACTCCCCCGGAGCCGCCACAATGATAGCCCCTTCTGCAGAGCACAGGTGCACATGTGGATCTCAAGGTGGAAATTTGGAGCACAGGAGTCCAAGCTGTGTATTCCAATTTAGCTTCATTGGCAATAAAGCTGATATTTTTATCCATACGCATCTCTTCGTGTAAGCCTTTGTTGATCAAAACCCCAGAGGCAAAGGGTGTAAGTAATTATTACTTTCAAACTAAAGCAGTTGTTAAAATGCAAACATCCAAAAGGCCATTGAACATATGAGTGGGTTTTGTTCGAAATCAAAAGATTCAAGCCTCCAGTGCTTTTGATAGTTCTGACTTCTTCCACTATCACTCCATGAGTGTCTGCCAATACTGTTCTATTCTCTCCTATTTTACATATAATTGTCTGGGTAAGGTAAGGGTTATTCTCTGTCTCCCCTATGGAATAAACTATGGGCTAACTTTGCAACTAGAAGACATGTTTGCTTACCTTCTAGACTCATAATTGTATTCTGTCTGGTTAGAATGGCCTGGGAGGGGTTAATGAGGCCCAAATAACTGGGTCAATTTTTTGTATACCAATGTTTTATCTTTAATTAGTTTAAATTTTAGACTAATCCAAATTGGAAGGACAATCTGTTCTTTCTCTGTGGGCTCAGTGCAATATCAAAATAACCCGTCAGATTATTAAAATGTATTATAAATCTATGGCACCTACAGCAGACTTTTACTGATGTGGAAATAAATTAATAGGTCCTAACAGAGAACACATAAATGGTCAAAATAACACCAGAATGGGGGCCTTTAAATTAACAGGGAAAGTAAGGGCTATTCAATAAATTAGGAAAAAATGACTAGCTCTTTGAAGAAAATAAAGCTGGGTCCCTGGTTCACCTCTTGTATCTAAAGAGAACTCAAATACACAACGTGTGGATAAACATATTTTTTTCACAAGTGAAATCCATGACTCATAAAGCTGTCATATGTTGAAAATTTTACTTAGCTCATTATTAATGAAGGAACAAATAAGATGTTTAAAAAATTGTTCAAAGGATAATTCAAAGAACAGATACATATATAAGCAATCGGAAGAGCTGAAATGAATTTGGTAACAGACACAAAATTGGCCTTATCCACAGGGGGAAATCAGTTGCATCTCCACCAGCAGAATTCTTTTACTTCTCTGGGCAGTAACCATTTCTACATCGGTTTTCCATAATTCACAGGGCTATAACATGACTCAAAGCCCACCCCCTCCAAAAAAGGCAAAATGTGTATAGAATCAGATAACCCGGAAGGGATATCTGGTATTCCATCAAAGTATTCCCAGTAGCCTTTTTTGCCCCTTTCAGTCTTTCCAATTTCCCTAACAACTTTCCTTTTTGTGACCATAAAAATCTCAAAGACTATTCTTGACCATAAAAAAAGAGCTGGATTCATTGTTTGCCTGATTCTTTTCATAGGTGCAAGAAGTGTTAATTAATCATATAGTGTTCCTTGGGTTTGCTTTGAAAATTGAGAGCCATGCAGTATTGAACAGCTAATGGAACCACAGAATTGTACTTTTACATACCTATTTTTTGCTAGCTCAAGGCTGGGGAAGGAACCCCAAGAAACTACCCATATTTTGCTTGCACTGTAAGTTTGGGTGAATTCCTCTCTACTTGAGTCCTGCCCCCCCCCCCGCCTCCCACCCTGTTCTTACCACCTGCAGGGATGGTACTAGTTTTCCTGGGATGCTTTTATAGACATTAGCTCCATAAGTAAAATCAACCTTTGTTCCTTAGAGTTATTTGCCGTAACTGATTCAATGAGCATCATCCTCAAACAGGACATTCCAAGAAAGGCCATGGTTACAAGATCAGTTTTTTCCAATGATATACTGGTAGAAAGGAAAAGACTGTTGTTGAACCCATGCAAATAAATATATTGCTGTGAAGAAATAAGGGAACTCGGAGCTTTTCAATTTGGGGGTGGTAGGAAGTTCCTTGAGAGGTGTAATATAACTGGTTTATTGAGAGGTAAAATTATAACTGGTATAATCTCTCAAGTTTGAGGTCAGAATTATTCAAAGTATTCCCTCGGTCAAATTACCAGGATGCCCAACATCTCTTTCTTGATAGTCCCACCTTCAGATTGTCCAAGAACCCTCGAGGCATTTGATTCCAGTGGTGCCTGCTTCCAAATTCCCCGCAAAACTGGTGAATGTAATCCATTCACACCAGGCCTCTTTCCCACTGTGTGCAGCTCCTGGTGCTGCCACACGGGGTCACTGTTGAACACCAACGCTGCACAATTTCTTGACAGGTGCCTGCTGCGGCAGTAAGGCCCTCAAAGGTCCACAGCTTTATGAGGGCTGAAATGATGGAGGAAGGATGACCTTAATCCATTCAGTGCTACGGTAGCTGTCACCTTGAGATCCCAAGCAATGACTAGTGCCTCAGTTTGCCAGAAGTTTGTTCCCACCAGGCTCATGCTCACCAGGCTGTCTGGCTCAGAAGGGGGTCCAATTAGAGCTGCACACTGTATCAGAGCCAACCCTGTCCCTTTCCCCATCCATGGGCATTTAAACCTGATACTGATCTCAGGTCTTGACTCTAGATATCCCTCATGGTGAATTTCACTTTGGGACTGTTATGACTGTTTCCTGTCCCTTCTGAGATCATCTCAATCTACAAGAGAGATTCGGGAACAAAACTCAAAAGGAAAAGAATTGGGTAGAAGACATAATACTATCTTCCCAGGAGGCAGCCTGGTGCCTCTGTAAATTTGCCTGACCTTTTCAGTAGTTACTGTTTCAACATACCAAGGGATATGCTTTGGACAGTCATAGATAAACCACAAAAATGTTTCAGTTACATTTTTCCCTACGGGTGATGCCTGCCAGTTTGACTCCTACTTAGAACTTAAGAGGGGCCATTCAATTGACTTTTCCTTGTTTAACAGCGACTCAACTGTCTTCAAGAAGAAGCACCTAGAAACTTCTTAAGGTTTTGCCTACTCAATCCTTAACATAAAGCTAATCTCCTTAATAAATCAAGTTTTAAAAATCACCAAGAAAAAAATATGAAAAGCCCAACAGAAAAATGGACTACATTAAAGAGTGAACAGAAAAATAAGTAAACCTTGAAAAGGTGTTCAATCTAACAATCTAAGTCATAGGTAAACAAATGAAAATTAGAACATCTGCGTATACCTTTTGAAATTATTCCTTTCATATTGGCAAAAATCAAAACAGTTGCTATCACAGTTTGGGTAAGGATGTAAGAAATATCTATTTTCATATGTGGCTGATGGTAATGTAAACTTCCTTTGGAGAGAAATTTAGCAATGTCTATTGGTATTATAAATGCTCTTAACTTTTGTGCCATCTATTCTACGTCTGTGAGTTTTTGTAACTCATGAGAATGATATGCTGTCACATTCTCTTCCTAACTCTTTATCTCAATTTGTATTCAGGTGTCTCTTCTTCCACTGTTTCTGCCTTTATGCCGTTTCTTCATCCCTTCTCATTTCTCAATAAGCTCTCAAACATTTCATATGTTAACACTCCCCCCCCAACTCAACCCAGCCCCCAGTCCTTATTTTCTATCTTCAGGCTCCCAGCTGGCCTAGTGCCATATTACAGATAGAAACTAAAGATATTTCTTGGTCTTAGGCACCACAAAATTTCCATTGGTAGCTAGCTCCCTGTTCAACCACAGTATGGCTCTTCATAGCTAGTTTCAAAATGATGGTGGGTAGGTTTTATGTTTACTATTGACTAAAGGCCCAGATTCTGCGATAAATCTTTATATGTTGTAAAATTATACATTGTAATATTTAAATGTAACATGTAATTACATATTTATATATGTGATATGTAATATGTAATAACAATTATATATGATATTTATATGTAAATATTACCTTATGATATGTAAACTTTGCACGTTAAATATTAACATCTCAATTTTTATCTGGTAGAGATGCAAATTATTTCTATCTAGGTGAAATATAACCTCCAAAAATTTGTATTTGATTTAGCAATCTTATTCTATCATTCCTTTTTAAATGCCTATAAATAATCAGTTCCTTAAAATGCCCTTTATTTTATTTATTTTTGTTAAAGATTTATTTTCTTTATTAGAGAGAGAGAAAGAACCAGAGGAGAGGAGGGGAGCGGAAGAGAGGGGAAGGGTGGAGAGAGGGAGAGGAAGACTCCCCACTGAGCAGGAAGCCCAATGTAGGGCTTGATCCCAGGACCCCAGGATCATGACCTGAAGATACTTACCGGACTGAGCCTCCCAGGTGGCCCTATTTATTCATTTTTTAAGTAGGCTCCACGCCCAGCATGGAGCCCAATATGAGGCTTGAACCCAAACCCTGTAAAGAAGACCTGAGCTGAGATCAAGAGTCAGATGCTTAACTGACTGAGCCACCCAAGGGGCCCCTCAAAATGCTCTTTAAATTCGTTTGACCATTTTACTTCAGATTGGTTGAGTGTTATCTTTGGCTTATTATTTTTATGAAGGAAGCTGTCCAAAGGATGTGAAATTCCTATCTCTGTTGTGAGACTTTATGTTGCCCTACTCGCTGTGCCCCAGCAGAGATTATTTTATATCTTTGATTCTCAGCCTTTGATTCGTATTATGAATACTCTGAAGACAGAATAAATTTTTGATACATTCTTTGTGGGCAAAATATATCTTTTATGCCGACAGATATTGCAATTCCGATTTTTAAACATATATAGCCAAGTGAAGCATGTCTGAGAGCAGGATATCCTGACCACTAGTGAGTGCCTTTTTCCTCAATCAGGCAACTGGCAACTAAGTCTGCAAGAAGCGTTCAGGACATGGAAGTTGGGCATCAGAGAAAGTATTATGTACTGTCTATACTTTTTTTATAGATTTTTTATTTATTAATTTGAGAGACAGAGAGAGCACAAGCAGGGGGAGAGGCAGAAGGAGAGGGAGAAAAAGACTCCCCACTAAGCAGGAAGCTCCATGGGGGGCTTGATACCAGGACCTGGAGATCCTGATCTGAGTCAAAGGCAGCTGCCTAACCATCTGAGCCACCCAGGCGCCCCCTGTCTATACCTTTTGAAAAGATAGCTCTTCTAAGTAGTGAAGAAGCTGCCTTTTCTGCCTGAGAAAGACTCTTGCTTTCGTTTTTCAAACACCCAAGCTGATGTTTGAGCCAAAGGTTTATTTTCCCGCGGAAGCATGACGGTTTGGAAAAGCATGAAGGAAAGAGTGAGGTATACTTTCCATTAATAGTTTTCAAAGACCCCTTTGGTAGTCAAATGACGTCTTTATCCTGGATCTTTTCTCTTAGAGATTTTCAGTGGCATCCACTCTGTGATTTGTATGCCTGAGGATTTAGCATTTCTTCCCTTCCCACAGCACTTGACCAATAACTGACGTGAGGCGGGATTGATGTTAAGCTGTGCCGTAAATAATGCAGCAACTTTGCCCTCATGGGGCCAAGACAGAGGTGCGCCTACTGTCTCCTGAGCTCCCCTGTGCCACGGAGCCTGTTTCCCTTCAGACTTTCTCGATACTACATGCTTCCTCGCTTGGTTCCTTCCCTTCCCGGCCCCACTCTCTGACCTCCTGTAGGTTCTTCTTAGAAACACTCCCTAATAAATCACTTTTACACAAATCAGTCTTAAGAGTTGCTTCTCCGGAACCCAACCTAAGACACAAAGTTTTCCGGGGCCCACAATGTGTAAAATAGATTTGAAATGATCATGTTATTCTGCGCTTTCTTGACAAATCAAAACCCTAGGGGTTTTATTTGTTTTGGTTTGGTTTGTTTGTTTTTGGGGGAAGAGGTCAGGCTTTAGGTTAAGTCCTGTGAACCATCTTCCCCTTGCTGAAAATCGAACGAACAAACAATGCTCCTTCTGGAATAAAACGTCCTTAACAGTTTTCCAAGGTTCTTTCTGTGGATGGGGTCTCTGCAAAGGAAACCACAGGGACAGCACATCCTGTCAGCAGGGTCCATTCAAACGAGAATGGCGTTTCCAGTCACTCTCTGGAATCCCACTCAGCTGCCCTCTCAGACTTCCCCCAAAACATTCCCAGGCCATTTGAAAATTCTCTTTTCCGATAATGCTCTCAGGAGACGCTCACTGCAGTGTCCACGTGTACTGTGTGGAGGGAATGGCAAATACTGTGCTCCCTGCAAATTTGAAATGACCAACTAAAATTCATCATTGGTTAGTAAGTCAATCATGTCATTGTTCAACATCATCCAATGGTTTCCCATAGCACTCGTAGAAAAAGCTAGATCTTCTATTTACATGGTCGTCCCATGATCTCTTCCTCCTTGTTTTTTTTTTTTAAGATTTTATTTATTTATTTGACAGAGCGAGAGAGATCACAAGTAGGCAGAGAGGCAGACAGAGAGAGAGGAGGAAGCAGGCTCCCGCTGAGCAGGGAGCCCGACGTGGGACTTGATCTCAAGACCCTGAGATCATGACCTGAGCCGAAGGCAGAGGCTTTAACCCACTGAGCCACCCAGGTGCCCCTGAGCGCTTCCTCCTGACCACGCCCTACCCCGCGCTGACCTCGTTCCCTGAACAAACCACACATACTCTGATCTCAGAGCCTTTGCCTTTACTCTTCCTTCTGCTGTCACACTGTTCCCACAGTTACCCATGGGCCAGTTACCTTATTGCCTTCAGTTCTCTTCCCAACTATCACCTTATCCCTAAGATTTTCTCTGACCATTCCACAAAAATTAGCAACTCACCTACCCATAAGACTCATACCTCATTTCCCATGTCCCTTATCTCATTTTATTTTTGCTGCTAGAACCCTTATTTCCATCTCAAATGCTTTAGTTAGTGTGTTTGTCTAGCTCTTTCTAGCAAGGATGGAACCCTATGAGAGCAGGATCTATGTCTATTGTCTTCACTGCCATATCCCCAGAACCTAGAACAGGATAGGTAGGTGTTCAATAAATATTTGTTGAAGAGTAAATGAATAAATTAAAGAGTTTACATTGAGTCACTTTCCCTCTGTAAGTGGGATAATTTGAGGTAGGATTCAGTATCATGCTCCCAGAAGTGTTTTTTCCCCCTTTTAATTTTCTTTTTAAGTTTTTATTTTAATTCCAGTTAGTTAAAGTATCGTGTTGTATTAGTTTCAAGTGTACAATACAGTAATTAATACTCTTTTTAATTTTTTGAATTTCATTTTAAAATAGTTTTCTTAATAGGTGTTTTAAAAATTATAAGCCCCTTCTTCCAAGTCAAACATCACAGGTAAGTATTAAGAAATGGTTAATAATCTGTTTTTGGAACACTAGATTGAAACTAAGTATCCAAAATGTAACTTTTGGAACTGTGGTTACACACATGGATTCTAAAATCAAACTGGATTCAAATTTATTGACTCTGAAAGCTCAGATATGTTACTTCAATATCTTGATACTTAGTTTTGCTTTTGTAATATGGAAGTAATAACAGAACCTTTCCATAGAATTTCTGTGAGGGTTAGATGATTTCATTAAAACATGAACAAAAACTCAGAATAGTATATATTGTACTGTAAACACTAAGCAAATTATCTAATTTTTTCCCCACTTAACAATAGATCTTGGATTTCCTTCCAACACAGTACATACAGATTAAACTCATTCTATGACTGGATGCATTAGCATTCCCTGGTATGGATAAGCCAGGATATATATTTTTTCAATCTTTTTCCATGACAGACATACAGATTTTTATGGTATATAGGCTATAATAAATGTCCATGACTGCAGGACCTTATAAATTGGTACATTATTTCTTTAGCATAAAAGTCCCCAAAGTGAGGGTGCCTGGGTGGCTCAGTGGGTTAAAGCCTCTGCCTTCGGCTCAGGTCATGATCTCAGGGTCCTGGGATCAAGTCCTGCATCGGGCTCTCTGCTCAGCAGGGAGCCTGCTTCCCTCTCCCTCTGCCTGCTTCTCTGCCTACTTGTGATCTCTCTCCCTGTCAAGTAAATAAATAAAATCTTAAAAAAAAAATCCCCAAAGTGAGACAGCTGGGCCAAAATAACTGTCTTTAATTTTAATAGAAATTACCAAATTACTTTCTAAGCTGCTAGTAATAATCCACACACCCACAAATAATAAGTATCTGCCCCTTTCTCTGCATCCTCCCCAGAAATGGAAGTTGTGACACGTTTAAAGTTTTTGTCAAGTGAGGACCAAAAAAACGTTTTTATTTTATTTTAAATTTCTAAACTATTAATGAAATTGATCATTTTTTGTATATTTATTGCCATTTTCATTTTCTTTCTTATGATATGTCTGTTCACATTCTTTATCCATTGTTCAATAGGATTGTTTATCTTTGGCTTATTAATTTGTGTAGGAGGGACAAAGGAATGCTCCGTTTACTACATATGTTATAAAATATTAAATTTTTCCCAGTCTATTATGTTTGTTTTTGGAGTTTGTGTTGCATCCTTTTATTTTCTACTCTCATATAGTCAAACAAAGCTATCTTTACTTTATGGGTTTTGGCTTTCTTGTATTTATAGTCTTTATAAAGAAATTCTCTCTCAGTGCCAGGTAATAAAAATATCATCCCAATTTCATTTAACATGTTTATTATTTTATTTATAATAGATAAGACTTTCAGTCCACCTGTAGAATATTTGTGTATGAGAGAGGGGACTAAAAATTCTCTCACAGATGGATAGGTAATTAGGCAGCACCACTTATTATGTAAACCACCATTTGTCCTTGTTTTACTAAGTTCCTGTATTTTTATCTGTTTCTGGACATTCTTTCTAGTCTTTCTATCAATATTTGCAGTCCTGTGCTAACACTGTCTGAATTAGTGTCTTTTTTCATTTTTATTTTTTGGTTTTCAAAATGTTTTCAATTTATTTAATGTTCTTTTTTTTTCTTGTTTCTCAGCTGTAATTTCTCGTGCTATAATTTACAAGATTGTAAGATATTTATTTTTTAAAAAGATTCATTAATTTATTTTAGAGAGAGAGAACAGGTGGCAGGGAGGGGCAGAGGGAGAGAGCAAAAGAGTCCAAAGCGGGGTCAGTCCCAAGACGTGGAGATCATGACCTGAGCTGAAACCAAGAGTTGGGCACTCAACTGACTGAGCCCCCCAGGTGCCCCAAGATTGTAAGATATTTAAAGTGTACAACATGATGATTTGATACATGTATACATTGTGAAAGGAGTCCTGCCATCTAGTTAATTAACACATCTGTCACCTCACATATGTATCTTTTTTGTTGTTGTTTTTTGGTGAGAACATTTAATTTCTACTCTCAGCAAATTTTAATTACACAAGACGGTGTTAACTACAGTCACAGTTGTTTCATATAATGTCTTAATAATTGGTGAGGCATGCCGCTCTCAATCCTTCTAAAAAATTATTGGTGACGTTTAGATATTTAACCTTCTATTTTCACTCTAAAATATTTTGCCCAGGTTTTCTTAAGTTTATTGGGATTCAAGTTGGAATTCCAATACATGAATCTTATTTGTTTGGAAAGAACAGACATTTTTCTTAGAGTGAGTCTTCCTCCCAGTCAAAACAAAAGTGTCTCTCAAGTTATGTGAATCTTATTTTATATCATTCAGAGAGATTTTCCAGTCTGCTTCATAGAGGTCATACACTTTTCTTTTTAAAATTTATTCCTTAAGATTTTTATGGTGTTTTTTTATACACTGATGTTTTATTATAAACTGAATCCTTTTCTCCATCTTTATTTAAAGAATTTATTTATTTATTTGAGAGAGAGAGAGAGAGATCAGAGCAGAAGAGAAGCACAAGCAGGGGAGAGGGAACGGCTGAGTGAGAGGGGGTGGGGAAGGCTCCCCACGGAGCAGGGAGCCCCATGTGGGGCTCAAGCCCAGGACCTTGGAATCACGACCTGAGCTGAGGGAAGACACTTAACAGACTGAGCCGACCAGGCGCCCCTCTCCATCTTCATTTCCAACTGATTATTAGCAGACTCTAGATTCTCTGCTTTATTAAGTCAGGTAGAAGCAGCATCTCACTCCTAGCATTGTCAAATTATCACTGACATTCTTTTTTCTTTTAACCTTTATCATTGCTCTAGTTCTAAAAACTTATGGTGCATTTGGAAAGCTATTTCTGCTTTATATCATGTGCTTTACATATAACTCATACGTTTACCAGAAAGTTTTCACATAGTGCTTAGTTTTTAGCTCTGAATCAAAAGGTATGCTATGTGAACCAGATCTTTAAGAGAAGGAACTCTAAGCATGGAGGATTTGAAGTTGGACCTAGAATTCCTCTAGAAAAGATTGTTAGGTGTCTAGTACCTGCCACTTCTGTGTCCATTTATAGATCCTCCCTTCAGTAGTATTTCATAACTTAGTCCTCTGACTCAAGGTAAAATGGCCTCCCAGGAATATGAACAGGTAGCGAGGTTAAGAGATTTTGCATAAGGATAGGCCCTTAAGGGAATCTACCCAGCTGCCAAACTGACTCTGAAGGTCTGGGGAGGTGAAAGAGGCCCAGAGGGACTGTCATATGGTTTTGGTCATGATCAGCCATCTATCGAAGCTACAGAGTCCAAGGAGGAAGTGGCCAGTTTCCTCCTAGTGGTGAAATTCTACAACAGGAAATCAGAAGTGTTTCCCAGGTCACGACAACCATAGGCATTGGCCAGGCAACTTCACCAAACACAACAGAGCCAGTCAACTGCCCCAGACTTCAAGGCAAGTCTCCATTTCTAGAAGGGACCAGAATACTAAACAAAATACTGGTTGGAACTTAGGAACCAGGACATAGGCAAAAACCAGTGCCACCAGCTGAGGCAGCAAGCAGGCAGAGCAGCAGGAGGACCCAGCTACCCTATCTGAGAACACTGAACAGTGGTCTGGCAGTAGCTCTTGAACCCAGTGGCGACCAGTATAGCACCAGATCCCAGGTCTGACGTCTGAGTTCCTCAACCTCCCCACTCTCAGTGACTTGGCCTTTCACCCTATCTCAGCCACTCACTCACATCATGATATCTAGACATTGTCATTGTCAATACCTGAAGCTCCTCCATAATCTCAATTTTTACCTTTTTGATCACCTTCTACCTTTACCTCCTATCCTCACTCCTGCTACTGAAGGCCAATTATCCTTCACCTTCAGCAGATGGCAATTCTTCTGTATTCTCACTGTCTCTCACTGCCCTTGTGTTCTCTCTCTCTCTCTCTCTCTCTCTCTCTCTCTCTGTCAAATAAATAAATAAAATCTTAAAAAAAAAACCCACAACACTGGTCAGCTGGATATTCTGTGCTTGCTCCTCCAGATCCATCCTTCTCTCTCTGCTCTGTCTGCAGGAGCTGCCCTTTACAGATGACTCCACAAGACTCTCTTACCCTTTAGCTACCTGTTAGGTTCAACCAAAGAACCAAAGAGAGTCGCGGGCAGGAAAGGGGAGGAGAGAAAGGAGTAGGGGTATTAATCCCCTGCTCCCTCCGTATCAGGCTGCAGGTCAGCAGTGGCTGAGTTTCTTCAAGGCCACAACCTTGGACTGACAGGTCCTTCTCCTGCAGTGGTACCGCACACAGAGTTCTGATAGCTACTCATCTCCTGCCCTTTCAGCCTGGGAATAATAATGGCTCCCTCCTGGTGCCAGCTTGAGGTGCTGCAAGGGTGCCTGCTGGTTCCCTTGATGTTGCCTGTACCTTTGAAAATGGTCCCTCCTTTAAATTTTCTTCAGTTAATTTCTCCTGAGAGTGCCTTCCCTTTTCTCCCTGGGTTAAGTCCAATTCTCAGCCTGTTCTGTGTCTGCACCTGTGTAGCTAAATATGATTGGGGAAATACCACAAACCCAAGAAAGTTGCACTTTAAATTTATAAACAGAAACCACAACTGGGCCCCTAATACCTACAGGCAATCATACCATACATATCAAGATCGCTCATTCTCCCACTCTCTCAGATAACCTTTTCACACCTCCTCTTCCTTCCTTAAACCCCCAAAACCTCATCCCCATCTTCATTTTTTTTGAAGATTTTTAAAAAAGATTTTATTTATTTATTTGACAGAGGGAGAGATCACAAGTAGGCAGAGAGGCAGGCAGAGAGACAGGGGGAAGCAGCCTCCCTGCTGAGCAGGGAGCCCGATGTAGGGCTCGATCCCAGGACCCTGAGATCATAACCTGAGCTGAAGGCAAAGGCTGTGACCCACTGAGCCACCCAGGCACCCATTTTTAAGTTTTTATTTATTTATTTGACAGAGAGAGAGAGAGAGAGAGAGAGAGAGAGAGAGAGAGCGCACAAGCAGGGGGAGCGGCAGAGGGAGAAGCAGGCTCCCCTGGGAGCAGGGAGCCCGATGCGGGACTCGATTCCAGGACCCTGGGATCATGACCTGAGCCGAAGGCAGACACTTAACCAACTGGGCACCCCCCGATCTTCATTTTTTTAAAGATTTTTATTTATTTATTTATTTGACAGAGAGAGAGAGTGTGTGTGTGAGAGGGGAGAAGGTCAGAGGGAGAAGCAGACTCCGCATGGAGCTGGGAGCTGGATGCGGGACTTGATCCTGGGACTCAGGCCCAACAAACTGAGCCCCCCATCTTCATTTTTAACAGATGATTTTTATTTCCTACTTCACTGAGAAAACAGAAATATCAGAAGAGAACTTCCCCCGACTCACATTATCTCATGTACTCACCAAATGGCATCATCTCCCACGTGCTCAACTTTCCCACCCGTGACCACAGATGAACTACGTGAACTCTCTACAAAGCCAGTCTTGTACATGTGGACTCTGATGCCTTCCATCTAATCAAGGACATTGCTCTAGCAATTTTCCTTTGTCTCTCCCACACTTCCAATCTTTTCCTCTCTATTGGATCATCCTTATTAGTCATAAAAGCATATTTATATTTCTCCCATTTAAAAACAACAGTGATAACAACACCTCTCTTAATCCCTTATTAGCTCCTGTCCCATTTCTTTTCCTTTCCATTTGTAGTAGGATTCCTAGAAAGAATGGTATACATTTACTGTCTCCACTTACTTTCCTTTTATTCCTCTTGAATCCTCTCTAATCAGGTTTACCCCCATGACTCCACTGAAATTACTTTTGGCAGGGTCACCAATGACCTTCATGTAGTTAATTACAATGGTCAAACCTTAGTCCTTCACCTGTCAGCAGCTTATGATGCTCTCCCTCTTCTCTAATATTCTCCCAGCATACCACATTCTCTTGTTTTTTTTCCTACTTCTTGGGTTGTTTCCTCTCAGTTTCTGTTGCTGTTTGCTTCTCTTAGTTCATCCTCTCAATGTTCAAGTTCACCAGAGCTCAGAATCTGAACCTCTTCTTCATCTATACCTTGATAACTTAAATCAGTTCCATGTCTTTATTTTTTTAAAGATTTTATTTATTTATTTATTTATTTATTTATTTATTTATTTATTTATTTATTTGACAGAGAGAGAGATCACAAGTAGGCAGAGAAGCAGGCAGAGGGAGAGGGGGAAGCAGGCTCCCCGCTGAGCAGGAAACCCGATGTGATGCCGGGCTCAATCCCAGGACCCTGAGATCATGATTTGAGCTGAAGGCAGAGGTTTAACCACTGAGCCACCCAGGCGCCCCAGTTGCATGTCTTTAAATAAAATCTACATGCTGATGATTCCTATATTTACCTTGCTCTTGAACTCCAAACTCAAGAACCCAAGTACCTACTCAACATTTCCACTTGGTTGTCTGACATTTTCAAGACAAATCTCTTGATTTCTCCCTATGCCTTAAACTTGCTCCATGTCAGCCCTCCCCCATTCACAGCCCTCCCTTCCACAGCTGATGTCAACCACAATCTTCTAGCAGCTTGCAGAAAAAAGCTGAAGTTTTTCTTTACTTTCCCTAGTATTACCTTTTATTTTGTCTCCTTCTATTAGCCTCTTGTTCAATCTATTCCAGCTATGCGGGCTTCCTGACTATTCTTTGAAAACACAAGGCATATCTCTGCCACAGGGTGTTTGCTCTAGCTTATCCCTCTGGTTAGAATGCTTTCCCCACAAGTATCCTCTAACTTCTTCCCATCTTTTAATCTTTGCACAGTCCTCATTTCCTTAATAAGGCTTACCCTGACCACTCCATGTAATACCACAACACATAAACACACACACACACACACGCGTGAGCACGCATGTGCACACACTGCGATCTACTTTTTTTTTTTCATTTTCTCATAGCACTTATTGCCTTAATTATGTTGTTTTTTGTCTCTCTCCTATACTGGAATATAAGCTCTATAAGGTTGGGGATCTTTCTGTGAGGTTCACTAATGTATCCCAAACGTTTAGAACAATGCCTGGCACATAGTAGGCACTCAAATATTGAACAGGTACTCACATGTTGTTGAATGAAGGGGAGATAATTTCAGTACTAAATCCTGCTTGGTTTAGCATAAGAATCTAAATCTGTTAACATCCTGCTTATCTCAGATGAAATGGGATCAGGAACTGGGCCAGGTCAGAGCTGATAGATGAAGTCTACCTCGATGGATCTGGACAGGAGAGTCTAGTCAATGCAGAGGTCGGTGTAGGGAAAGAAAAAACAAAGTCCAGAGGCTCCCCCTAAACTTGGAGCAGTGTAAGTCTTAGCTGATAGGTCCCTTGTCAGTGCTGGTTGGAGTGTGGAGAGTTCTACGTGGTCCAGACGTGAAGAAAATAAGAGAGGTCAAAGGTTTACTCAATGTAAAGAAAGTCTTTGCTAATGATTAAATAAGAATCTCAGAATATATTTGTAGAAGATATTAATGAGTCTAGAAATTATAGATGTGTGTGCACACGCACTTGTGTTCTTGTCGTTGTCGTCGCTCCCACCTTTTCCTGGATGTCATTTATCTAATCCAAAGGAAATGAAACTCTATGCAAGCTCCAGACCAAAGATGGGTTCCCAGGATTCTCTGTTCAAGTCTCTCTACCTGAAGTCTCACTCCCTGAGGAAATGCTGTGTTAACACCTACAGATACTAATCTCTTCCCGGATGGTTTTCAATATCCTTCAAAGTATGATCTGTGGGTTACCTGAATCAGAATAGCTGGGTGTCTCTTAAAAATGTAAATTCCTGAGTCCTTCCCAAACCTACTAAATAGGGCCGGGAATGTGCATCCTCAATAAGCTCCCTATAGGCAATTTTGATTCCTACTAAAGTTGGAGACCCACTACTATAAATGAAGGCAATTGTTTTGCCCTAGATTAATGTGTCTATACTGGGTTTTTTTTTATTCTGTGTCTCATCCTTTTTGTTTCACTTTTATAAACATAAAAAGAAGACTTTATCCTGAAAATAACCCATGTCTGGGGTTAGTTAGGAAGTTACAGATGAAATTGACTTGATTCAATAATTCCTGTGACCCATTTTATTCCGCTCCAGTTACTGTGAGGCAGAGGACAAGACACACCAATCCATATACTAACCAGGCATACAAATTGCTCTTTTCTCCTGGTTGGACTGTGGTGAACTTCTAAATTGCCTTGCTCCCAACTCCAGACTAATAATTCCTTCAAATTTAAGGACTGCCTCTCGGAGAAAGTGGACAGTTTCACACCAAATGTAAGAACACTGAAGAAACAAGCTAAAATACGATTCCAAATAATCAGTTAACTTAAGACCAAATTATGCTAGGCAGACCATCGTCTGTACATCATCCATTATTTAAAGTAATGCATTCATGAACTGCAGTCCTTGGCTATGCTTACCTTATAGACCAACTCATTGACTGAGCAGCAGATATAAGGTCATATCTAAGAAAGTTCCTCCAAAAGTTATCGCTCAATTAATTTGGCAAATAATTGGATAATCTTAAAAATCTTCCAGAATATTTCTTAAAGAGAAGTCCGATAGAAGAAATTTAGGTAATAAAATTCCTATCATTCCAGCTTTTCTCTAAAATAAAACAAGTCAGCTTTCATCAAAGGGGGCTTCAAAGGAAGTTCTTTTTGCCCCGTTCATCTCTTCTCCTTGAGGCTTAAGAGAATTTAGCAGACACTGGGGTAATTCCAAACAGACTCAATTTGGTGTTATCTCACTCTCTAAATTTTACCCCAACTACTTCTGGCTATCAAGCAGAATTCCAAAACCTTTCAGGGAATAGGAAACTTTCAGTATACCCTGTTTCTTCAGAACCTAGTTGCCTTGAGAAAGTAGAGTTCTGTTTATCCCCATTTTAGAGGGGTGTGCTGAAATGTTTGTCATTCTGGAATTCTTATGTATTCAGCATTATTTTTTATTTATTTCTTAAAGTAGCCTCTACACCCAACATGGGGCTCGAACTCACAACACCAAAATCAAGAGTCACGTGCTTTACTGACTGAGACAGCAGACACCCCTATTCTGTATTATTTTTTAGGTTTGAGTTCTATAAACATGGCTACTTTTCTAATTTTCCTACCTTTGGAGGAGGTGGTCGAATACTTTGTAAATGTATTAAATCTAGGCTAGAATCACATAATGCTATTTACGACAGAGAGGGATCTGTAAGCAGGGTCCACCTTATATGGCCCGTTAGAGGGAAGGGTTAACTGGCAAAGGCAACTGTCCTCATAAGGCAGGGTCACCTCTCCACCAGTACTACGCCTTGACCCCCAAGTGAAGCCTTAGATCGAACCTCCACATAAAATGAGAATAACATAGGAAACATGTCTTCCATCTTGTCAAAGAGGGATCCATCATACCTTGATTTTTAGGGAACTGGCTTGGGCCTCCCATTTGGAAAGTGATCCTTAGGTGGTTGGGGAAGGGGAAAAGCTTTATTCTTGGGGGGGAGAGCGGGCCTGAACAAACTGGTATATCGGGGTCACCCCACTACCAGCAGATGCGTCAAGAAAGAACTGTCTTTTGGAGGGAGTTGGTGCCCTAAGCTGAGTAGAGACACCCTGTCATTCAGCTCTATAAGTACTAATTTCATGTTTGGGAGCAAACCTAGACTCGTGTGTTTGTGTGTGTGTGTGTGTGTGTGTGTGTGTGTGTGTGTAATGCCTGATCTTCTCTTCCATGATTCCCCACCCAGACCAAGGACAAATGGCTCGCCTAGGAGAAAATGCAAGGAAGTAAGAACATGGCATTGAACTCAGACTGACCTTAGCTGGATTCTGGCCTCTACCACATACAAGCTACATGGCTTTGGGCAGGTTTCTTCACCTTTCTCAGGCTCAGTTTCCTCAATCATAAAATGGGAATAATCACAGCCACTCCACGGAATGGAGTGAGGAATAAAGGGGACAGCACATTGTCAAACATTCAGTGCAGTACCTGTCACCTAGTAAGCCTGCAGCAAAGGTTACCTATTATCATTGTGACACTCTTATCTGAGGGCCCGAGTTCCACATTTCGGCAGAAACCCATGAGAAAACTCTACTCAGCAAGAACGAAATCACTGTTTATACCACGTTTGAGGCCAGTGTAAAAGCCAACAGAATGCTGTGGTTAAAGGGAGTCCAAATGCAACCCTCACTATTCTGAATTCCCACATGGGCTACTCAAGGTAGAGCTGTCACAGAATTTGGGACTAGCCCATTGTATAAAAGCCAAACACACCCATGCTTTAAAGGAGTTCTTTTCACAAGGGTAATTGGCAGAGACTGATGCAGTTAAGAGTCAGAGCCGGGCAGAGTCTCATCAGGAAAGTGTGCACACAGCAGGGACTCCTGGCAAAGGACCGAGAGCATTACACTGTGACATGAGATCCGTGGTCTGCTGAGCCGTATAAGCAGGGTCAGAGGGCAAAAGCTTACCAGTAAAAATTAATGCCAGTGGAAGTTTAAGAACACCAGTCTCCAAGAAGCGTGAAAAATTCACATGTGCTGCGGGACAGCCCGTTCCTTCAGTGCCTGAGATCATTGTCAGATTCAATCTTTTCCCATAATAATGTAACACCTCTATTAATTTGCAAGATTCCAGGCTGAGATAATAGGAAAAGCACTAGATGCTGCGCAAATGGCCCCTTATCCATAACGAGAAATTACGTGTGTGGTCATTAGTTTGCTGTAACTAAAACTGCGAGCCCCAACACGTCAATCTTGTACTCCACGGCATTAGATGCTTGAGCAGTTTTATTTTAGTTTATTTTTTAAACTGTCATTGGCAACTGCCCAATAATACTTGGAGTGAAGCAGTACCCTCCCTCCCATTTAGCCTGTTAAACAAGCTTGTTGAGCATTAAGGGCAGAACAGTGAAACCTTCCTCGCCTTCAGTCAACCTTTCCTTAATTGGGCAACAATGCACATTTCCATTCCAGACAAAAGAGAAATGCAGTTTTGGTTTTCCAGGACCATGCTATAAAGATTGCAATTCATTTATCTGAATTCTAGCTTCTTAGGTGCACACACATATCACCAAAGAAACGAGCTCGGTGGGATGTACTTTTTACTTCTTCATACTCGACCTTTTTTTCCTTTTCAGCAATCAGGGATTTAAGATCATCAGCTCAAATACAAAAACACTCTTAATTTTTAAACATTAGCCTTTTACTCACCTCAGGGTCATTCAGATTTGTGATTGAAATATAGCCCAAAATAGCTATTTGAGTGGTTATAATTGCATAAATATTTTTGAAAAAATGGTGAGCTCAAAGAAGACATTATTGGTGAGATGTTCCGAATAATCGGTTGCACAAGTGTATTTACAACAGAGAGCTTTCATTCACTTGTATGTTCCCACACAGGAGGTGCTATTTAAGTTTCTGAAGTGGATTTGCAGATCAAAAAGTCACAAGCTGGGTGACTGGGTGGCTCAGGCAGTTAAGCAACTGCCTTCAGCTCAGGTCATGAGCCCGGAGTCCCAAGGATCAAGTCTCCTTGTTCAGCAGAGAGTCTGCTTCTCCCTCTGATCCTCCCCCCTCTCGTGCTCTCTCTTTCTCTCTCAAGTAAATAAATAAAATCTTAAAAAAGAAAAGAAAAGTCACACGTTCCTCCATGGACTAGGGCTCTAGTTTTCAAAAATCTATTTGTGTGTCATCGGGCTGACCCAAGACCTGATTTTCATTGGTCAGGAAAACAAATGAGGAAATGAAGGATATTAGAGTGAAACTTTTTTATATATTTGAAATTACTCTATTTAAAGGGCTGGCCTTTATGCCAAGACTTTTAGTTTTCTATTTATCTCCATACTTCTTTTATTTTTAATTGTACTTGTCCATGAAATCCACATTTTGGGAACCACTGCTGGAATGCCTAGAAATATGAGAGCCTGTCAGTTGCGAATTGGCTGAGCTCACTATATTCATATTGTGCTGGCCACAGAGAAGCCGCCAGATTTAGGTCAATAGCAATCTGGCCGATCTAGCTGAAAATATCCCCAGATGGTGTCCGTCTCTTGCCCTTCTCCGGGTCTATTAAATCCACTCCCTCCTGGAACCCTGACCATCATTAGGGGCCTTCATTTTAAAACGTAGGAAACCTTGGACCAAACTCTTCCTCCATTTGATTCCAAGAAAAGTGAGTAACTGCTGGGTAAACCATGCTGAATCCTATATGACAAAATAATCCCTGAATGAAAATGGAGGGAAACAAATATTCAAATATTCTCTCCTCCCTTAAGAAAAAAAAAATGAGGATCATCAGCCAACATAAGAAATCCGTATGCAGGCGGCACCATTTTGATTCAGCCAGACATTTTCACACTCGTGAAGAAAACATTTTGGCAAAGAATTATTTTAACCCAGAAGTAAAACACAAAATCACAAAATTCCAATCTTAGCTAAGGCCATCTGTTATAACCCACATGAAAGTACATCGGAAGGAAATCTTTCTATCCATGGCATTGTAGTATTACTGATGCTCATTGGCCCTCTTTAACATTAAGCCCCGAAGTGAATACTGTA
The DNA here is from genome assembly GCA_002007465.1 of Ailurus styani. Lineage (NCBI taxonomy): Eukaryota > Metazoa > Chordata > Mammalia > Carnivora > Ailuridae > Ailurus > Ailurus styani. Next base: position 647,413 of record LNAC01000100.1, read on the forward strand.
CATCTTAGGGCTGAATTGGCTGAGAAATTGTATTCCCTAAAGAAAGGAAGAGCAGGAGAATCCTCAGAGGAGTGGGATCCTAGTGGGGACTCTGGTTATGAGTCCTGCCCATGTGGATTTCAGGTTGTTTGCAGTGTTTATGGTTCTATCCAGTTTTCCATCACTGAGGGAACCCACTGCAAAGTTTCCACTTTATAGAAGATATTTTCAGATTCAGATTTTAGATAACTCTGAATTCTTTTACACAGAGAACAAGATACACATAAAACTGTCACTTTGATAAAGTTCTAGGGAAAAGTTAATACGATTTTATAATCCTATCTACTGAGTTTCAGTAGCTATCCCTTCCTCCCTCTCCCCCATAACCAATTATCTGCTCTGGTTAAATGAGAATCTTCACAGTGATTCTTTTGGCTAGATTTTACGCCACGAGGAAGGCAGGGTTTCTGAATTTGACACACAGAAAATCTTGGTTTTAAAAAGTCTAAGGAATTGAGAGCATTGATTATACAACAGAAGTCTGGGGCAAGAGCTTGTGGGAATCTCCTCTCCCCCCATCTTGGTCATTTCAATCTTTTCTCATATCTTCCTACTTTCTCATGCTCTTCTCCTTCCTTCATGTAGTGTTTTCTACTCCTCCCCATCGCAAGGTCTGAGGAGGCATTATTCAGTATAATGAATAATGGCTTTTGAGTAGCTCTTTAACTCTCACCAAGTGTGTTCACTTTTCTGCCATATTTCATCATCACAGAAGACATGCAGAAGATAATCGTACTACCCTCAGAATCTTGATGAAGAAACTGAGGCTAAGAGATGGGTCACAACTCCCAGAAAAAGTGGCAGAAATGGAACTCCTATTAGTTTTCCTAGTTTCATAGCCCAAGTAGAAGTTGAGGCTGAAGAAGTCAGCACTCTCTGGTCTGAGTAGGCATCCCAACTTTGTTGGTTAAATATACTTCTTTTTTCTTCAAATCTGTAGGGATTTGTAACTCTCTGAGTTCCTAAGACATGGTAAAAACAACAACAATAAAAAATCTGAGAGTAACCAAGACCTCAGCATCCAATCCTCCTCTTCTCTCAGGAAATTTCAGTCAATAGCAGGAAAAGGGCAGTGGGCAAGCCAAGTAAGGCTCTGAAAGATACAGGTAAATATACAAAGGCGATAGTAGGAGTTGTATTAACCCACGAGCTAAATAAGAAGGCTGTGTCTCCAGCTGGACAACAGGGCAAGAAACCAAGAGTGCCCTCTAAGGGTTGGAAAAGCGACACCAGGAGAAGGCTACCAGCACCAACTTAAACTCCTAGTACATCTTGCCTGTCCAGCACAGACAGTGCTCAAACAGAACAGAAACATCTACTGATTCTCAAAAAGATGAACAAACAACCAAGACCATGGAAACATTTGAGGAAAAGTAACACCTTGGAAGAAAATTCAAAATTCAACGAATAAAGAATTTTGAAGGACAAGAGTTAAAAGAACTCACAAGGTTTCAGAGTAAGTATAAAAATATTGTAAAATATAATATAATATAAAAAATATATATATAAATATAAAAATATTGTAGAAACAAAAAGTTTGATAATTAAGATAAAAAGATCAATTTTGGAGTTAATAGTAGAATGGACACATACGAGCAGCATTTTGAAATACCAAGTTGAGGAATTGTCTCAAAACGTTGTGGGAAAAGACAGAGTATGAAAGAAAAGTTAACAGACATAAGGACTGACTCAGATTCCCATAGCCATTTAATAGGGGTTTCAGAAAGGGAGACTAGAGAGAATATACGAGAGGAAATAATTGAGGACTTAGTAAAATAAAATTTCTCTGAGAGAAAAAAATATTCGCATGTATCTAATAGGTCCTAAGCAGGATAAATGAAAAAAGGATTTACATCTAGATCCGTTCTTGTGAAATTTTGGAACAAAAAGAATAAAGAGGGTATTCTAAAGGCTCTAGAAAGTTGGGGCATCTGCTTGCTTAATTGGCAGAACATGCAACTCTTGATCTTGGGGTCATAAGTTCAAGCCCCACGCTGGGCATAGAGCTTACTTAAAATAAAATAAAATAAAATAAAATAAAATAAAATAAAATAAAATAAAATAAAATAAATGAAGTCTTCAGAGAGTAAAAACAGATAACCCACATAGGAACAAAGATAATATAAACATCAAAACTCATTAATAATACTGAAATCAAGAAGAAATTAGAACATTTTCAAAATTCTGAGGAAAAAACTGACTCCAAAATTTTGACCCAGCCAAAGCATGAAAACAAAGACATTTTTGTAAATGTAAAGTCTCAAAAAATTTATCAATCATAAATCATAAAGAATATACTTGCAAATAATGAAAAACAAATCCAAGTAGAAGACATAAGATAGATAAAACAAGAAAGAGGGGTGTTAAAAAACCAGAATAAATTACACTTAACCCTTGCTAATTGTTGGATGAGTAATAAAAAAATAAAAATCAGAAATCAAAATCCCAGATGATCTCAGGGGAGAAAATGGCAGCAGGAGAAGAGGGAGCTGGCAAATGAAAGTGTGCAAAAGTTCATCTCATCTTAGGGTTAAGTTAAGTGCTGCATAATTCTAGATAAAAAATATGTTGACTAGGCATTAAACATCTAAAAATAACCATCAGAAAAGTAGAAATAGATTGTGTAACTTCCAAGCAAGTAGAGAAACTCAATGTAACCAAAACCAAACCAAACCAAATCAAAACCGATAAACAAAAAACTTCAACAACTGAATCAAAGACCAGGAAGAAGAGAAAATAAGCAATGTAAAATACAAAACCCATAAAACACAATGACAGGAAACCCAAATGGATGTACAAACTGACATATACGCTTTAAAATGTCAAAATCACGAAAATAAAATAGACTACATACATGTTCCAGATTAAAGGATACTAAAAAACAGGACAACTAAATGCAGTGGACAATCCTGGATTGGAAGCAGGGGTGGAAAAAGAATTGCTGTAAGACATATTGCTGGGAAAAATTTGAAGATGGATTCTAGATTGGATAACAGTAACATAACAATATTAAATATCACTTTAATGATGGAACTGTGGTCTGTAGGATAATTTTCTTTTCCTTAGAATACTCAAACTGAATTATGCAGGAATAAATGGATGTGATCTTCACAATGTACTCTCAAACAGTTCCAAAATGAAAAATAACTATGTATATATTAACTATGTAATATAGAATACGTATGACATAGATGTGTGTATATATCAAGAGAGAGTATAATGAAGAATGTGACAAAATATTAACAGATGGTGACGCTGGGTGAAAAGTATATTGGTGTCCTTTGGACTATTCTGACAAGTATTCTGGAAGTATGAGACTATTACAAAAAGGAAATGATAAAATAATATCGCAGACATAAGTATAATAATCAATATTCATGGCAATATGAATGGATTGAATTCCTTTATTAAAAAGCAGAGATTCTCAGGCTGGTCTAAAACAAAGCAAAATAAAATAAAGAAAGAGATCTCAAGTACGTGTCATTTTTAAGAGACACAGCTGAAGCAAAAAGGGAAAATAAGGGCATTTTCCAGGCAAATGCTAAGAAATAGAAAGCAAGTACAGCAACATTCATATCAAGCAAAATAGAATTCAAGACGCAATGTTCCAAGAAGGAGAACAAGGAATATTTCATACTGATAGAAAGAACGATTCATGAAGAGGGTAGGGCAACCATAAATCCGTTTGTCTCTGATATTATAGCATTAGTAAATAAGGGAAAGACTGGTGGGCCTGCAAAGAGATGTCAAAAACTCCCAATGACAGTGGAAATTTCTAACATACCTCTCTTAGAGGTGGATAAATCAGGTAGGCCAAAAGTAAATTACATCAGGTTTGAACCATGGCTGAAAAGGAGGTCTGGTCTAATCATATATATCATATATATGTATGTGTGTGTGTGTATATATATATGTGTGTGTGTGTGTGTGTGTGTGTGTGTGTGGAGAGAGAGAGAGAGAGAGAGAGAGAGAGAGAGAAGTTTGTGTTCGGGAAGCAAAGGTTATATATTTTTTATAAATTTACCTGAGATATTGAGAACAATGAAAACGGGCCTTAGAGGGAGGCTTCATTTCAGAGTAAGGCATCTTAGATAGAGGGACCCCTTGATCTTATAATTTGTGTCCCAGGAAAGGATAATATTGAACCCGTCCAGAGCATCCACCTCAAAACCAGACACTTGAAAAGCCAGATTTCTATTTTGTATATTGATACATTTCCTTCGCACGGGAATCATACCTTCCTATAACATGTTACGCATGTGACAGCTCCATGATCATGCTGCACGCTATAGTGCCAAGCAATTTTCACAGGAGCTCCACGTGCCTGTAGAGTTTATGTACATACAGAGCATATACGTGTATGTGTATCCACACATGTATATACATATATGCAAGCACATACATGTTTTTAAACTTTATTATGATATAATTTATGTACTACAAAGTTCACTCATTTAGAGAGTACAATTCAATGGCTTTTTTGTTTTTTTAAGATTTTATTTATTTATTTGACAGAAAGAGACACAGCAAGAGAGGGAACACAAGTAGGGGGAGTGGGAGATGGAGAAGCAGGCTTCCCGCTGAGCAGGGAGGTCAATGTGGGGCTCGATCCCAGGATCCTGGTATCATGACCTGAGCCAAAGACAGATGTGTAAGCCACCCAGGCACCCCACAATTCAATGGCTTTAGTATACTTTCAGAGTTGTGCAATCACCACTATAACCTCATTTAAAAACATTTCGTCACCCCCAAAAGAAACCTTTCATCCATTTATAGTCACTTCCTACCCTACCTTCTGCTCCCTCATCCTCCAAAGTGACTGCACCATTTTCAATTCCCATCAGTAGCATAGGAGGGCTCTAATTTCTTCATATTCTCATCAGTATCTGTTCTGTCTGTCTTTTTTATTATGGACATTCTAGTACATTTGAAGTAGTATCTCATTGTGGTTTTGATTTGTATTTCCCTTGTGACTAATGATAAGATTCTTCATGTGCTTACTAGCCGTTTGTGTACATTTTTTGGAGGAATGTCTATTTGAGTCCATTTCCCATCTTTAAACTGAGTTGTGTATTTATTTATTTATTTATTTATTTATTTATTTATTGAGTTGTAAGGGTTCTTTATATATTCTACATACAAGGGTCTTATTAGATATATGACTTTCGGATATTTTCTCCCATTGTGGTTGTCCTTCAGTTTTGATAGTGTCCTTTGAAGCATGAACATTTTCAATTTTTACGAAGTCCAATTTATCAACCTTCTAAGACTTGTGCTTTTGGTGTTGTATTTGAGAAGTCATTGCCTAACCCAAAGTCATGAAGATTCACTTTTGTTTTCCTCTAAGGATTTTACAGCTTTAGCTTTTGTATTTAGATCTCTGGTCTGCTAGAGTTTATATTCTAAGTGTTGTCACACAATAGCCTAGGAGTTGGGAAAGGGGCCTGTTGGGTTTGGACGGGGTAATGCGATGCTGTTCAGCTGTGGTCCCTTTGCTTTCTTCCAGCTCTGGTAGAAAAGGTTAGAAAGCTATGAAAGAAACTTCCAGAGTAACCTATGGAATAAACCTTGTTGTCATGATTTTTTAATACTGGGTCTCACTACAAAAGTCAGAGTACCTTAGGATCTGGGGGACAGATCCATATGGACATATGGACAACTCCATAACCCAAGTTCTTATTGATTCCGATTCCAGTCGGTTTTCTAACTGATCAAAATTTATTCTGTAATGTATTGCTCTTCAACAAAAACTAATTTGCCTTCTGTATACACATCTCATTCTATGAATAAATCATTTTATATTCCAAAGCAGAACTTTACTTGAACTCTGATAGGTACGTATGATATTTATCCTCTTCTTTGCCTAGAGAACTGTGTTGCTAACCAGGAACCTGCTCCTTTGTAGACTTTTCTACTAGATTCCATAATTGCACTTATGCTCTCTCTAGTAACTCATCTCAGTCACTTGGACTTGACAATTCTAAATACGACCAGTTTGACACTCGTCTATAAAACTTAAGATTGAACACTCCTAGGGAACATGTCATTTTGTCAGAGTTTTACCTTATTTTTGACATGTCTCAGATGGTGAATTTTTTCCTGAAAACTTTTGAAATCTGCTGTCCTCAAGCCTCATGTGCATTCCAACCATGCAGAACAACCCCTTGTCTGATAAGCAAAACTTTGACATGATGCACCTGTTTTCTCACAAGGTTCCTCTCGCATTCCCTTAGTGCTTAGGGTCCTTTCTGCTGGTCAGAATTCAGTCCGGGATGGTCTTTGGAGCCTCCCAAGAGACAAAACTGGTTAGCAAGAGAAGCTTAAAAAAAAGTGTATCCTATTCTCTTTCATGTATGTAATATTATGCCTTAGTTTGGGTTTTGTAATCTGCAGTAGGAAAACATCATCTATTCCTTCCATCTGGCCAGTAATTCCTTGGTCTCTGCTACAGCAATTTTTCTATTCCTGTTTCTTTTGATATGATGCTCACTGAATGTTTTTCATCACGCTCTTTCCTAAGCTTCAATGCTATTTGACTGAACAGATTCTGAGAATTAGGTAATAGTAATGTATCATAATAATGGGGTGTTATGTCGGCAATTTGAGACCAAATGGTGGGCAGGAGTTATTATACTTGCCCCTCCCCATTAACATTGGATGTTGAATATGTGACTCATTAAAGAGTTGTACCATTATTGATCAATGAAATCTATTATGGGTACAGAGTGTTTCTACCCATGCAGTATATTTCTGATCTTAGCCTATGGGTGTGGTGACATCGACAATCCCTATTTAGCAGGGCTGGCCCTGTCGGTTGCCTGTCAATCCTTCCTTCAACTTTTTCTTGTTAATAGAAGCCTAATTTCATTGAGATATGGGCATCTGGTCCTTTCTCTGCCCAGACAGTGAATTTTTATTGGTCTAAGATAGTCATGGTTTAGGCATGGGCATGTGATATAGAGTTTTGACTAATGATATATGTTACATGAAAGCAGGCCCACTGGGGTGGTAGTAGGGGTGCTTTAAGGAAAGATTTTCCTTGTTAATAACAAGAGGTCACAGAATGAAATGGCTCCTGTTCTGCTTTATGGGGTCATGCCTACAGGTAAACCTAGAACTGTAACAGTCATTTTGCAACCATGTGGAGAACAAGCTTAAGGAAAAAGACAAGATAGTGAAGATGACAGAGCAGAAAGATAGGAAAAAAAACCTATGTTCTTAATAATGACACTGACTGCTAAATTAAGAAACCCTATAATCACCCTATCCCTTTGCCTGTTATGTGAGATAATAGATTTTGCTTATTGTTTAAGTATATATGTTTAATATGCACAGTATGTATATCCATATTAACATATAATTAATATAACATAGATTTACATCTCTATTGATGTTTTTGACCTAGAATTATAGATATAGATTTGGAAGTGGCCAGGCAGTTATCTATAACCTAGCCCAACCCTTTAATTTATTTATAAGAACAGCTTAGACAAGTGAGGCACTTTGCCCAAGGCCAAAAGTTAGCAGTTGATAAGATTCTGGAATCCAAGTCTTTGGATTCCTTTTAGAGTCCACTGTGCTGTCTACTCCCCTAAAAAAAGAAAAGAGTTCTAAAACTTTCAGGACATTCTGACTGAATGAAGAAGGGGCATGGGGTATCTAATGGCCTGATAAGTAGTGGCTGATTTTCGCACAGTGAGGGTTTTGTTCCATCCTTTTTATATGGGCTTCTGCCAAGGCAACAATTTCTACCCCAGAGACCAGCCCCTGCTGGTTGCCAATCTTTCCCAAGACTCATAGAACGGTTGCAGATCTTTCCCAAGAAACACTTGGCTTTTCTCTAATTTAAGTAAATACGTGGTGCTATTTTCCCCTTAAGCACCCACAGGTACTGAGAGCCACATCCAGATAGATATCTGGGCCTTACTTCATATAGGAAATTTTATAGAAAGAAATTTTCACCTCTTGGGAAATGACTTTTAAAAATAAAGACATGCAAGCATTTACTTTTCTCTCTTTATGACTTTCACACCGAGGAGGCCAAACTGAAAAAAACCAAAACCAAAACCAAAAATAAAAAAAGAAAACAAACCAAACAAGAACAATAAAACGTTATCTAAGGTAAAAGCAGTGCTCTNCCAAAAATAAAAAAAGAAAACAAACCAAACAAGAACAATAAAACGTTATCTAAGGTAAAAGCAGTGCTCTTGGCAGTTCTATATTGTTTGGCTTTAACAGTCGCTTCCTTGTTTGAATTTGAATAGCCCTGCCATTTTAACCACCTTAATAATGCTTTTGTCTTGAATTTTGCACCTTTTCTACAGGTTTTTCTATCTTCATAAATGCAGCACTGTGTTTTGCAAAGATAAGGGCATTTTTTGGACATTTTGCTTTTCAAATACAAAGGATAGTGATGCACATTTTTGCATTACTACTCACTATAAATAAATATACCACTATCTTTTTGCTAAATACATTGCTGATTAATCACTACTGATTAAAATAATCCCATATTGAAAATAGTAATTTTTAAAGGTTCATAGAAATTGTATCTATAGTGTATTGTTGTTTTAACACCTTAATTTGCAAATAAATTTGCAAATAAAGGAGCAATTATAATAATATACCTCTTTAAAGATTTGTAGAATACAAATCTTCATGAAAACAGCGCCACCATCTGGAATTTTACAATTTGTGCAATGAAAGAATTAAATTACAAGGTTTCGTTTTATTTGGTTTTAGCTGGTAGAAAAGTGTCCCTTTTTGAGAGATTTTACAGATAAAAATGATGCAGAAATAGCATTTTGTTATCAAGTAAGAAATAACTGTGTTCGCCCCTCCCCCCACACCACAAGGGATTCATGCAGTTTGTGTCCTACAGAAATCAACTGTTTTGCAGTCAAATGCTCTACCCCGGAAATCAACTGTTCTGAATGATATCAGACTCTCACGTGATTTCTTTCACAGCTAATGTTATTGTAAAATTAACATTTCATCAGGTACCAATTTTATGTGTCCTCCTGACTACACTTTCTCCCCTCCCCCTGCCCATCTGACTGCATTTCCTTCATGTTAGAAAAATACATTTTTTCTTTAACCTCATGTTAAATAAATCTGATGTTCCAATTTCTTCTCAAAAGTACAGATTACTCTGTGCACATGATGAAAAACAATTGAACTGGTTCTCAAACATGAAAAAAACTGTAAAAGAATTTTAAGCATTGCACAAGTGGTCAGAATTATTGTTATTGTTATTATATAAAGGGACCATTAACGGTGTGGCATATATAAGTATATATATGTGAATCAAATACAACTCTCTATAGTAGTTTTACTAAAGAGTATGTAAAACTATGCAAAATTTAAGTTCTTCAAAAATGGAAAACACTATATGATGCTTGTTAAAATCCCTACTATTCTCATGAATGGAACAAAGCAATTCATTCGAGAGTCACAAATCCCATCCAACTCTCTAAACAATCATTTTCTTGTATTGTCAGATTAGGATGTTTTAATCAATGGCTTTATTGCCATTGTTTTTCATAAATCAGCCTTAAAACTGAGCACTCCAGTGTTCCATTCAGTGGCCAAAATCAGTCTCATCCTGCACTGAGCCATGTGTATCCTCCAAAGTGGAACCAAGAACAACTGAAACAACTGTTCCCTGAAAAACAAAGGCAAGGCTTCTCCAGCTATGTCAGATGAACACTATGGATAAACATGCTTCTATATCTACTCCTAACCTCACTCTCGCATCTCCGTTCTCTAGTGAATATGTTACCAATTAGCTCATTTGATTATCTTTTCTCCTTTACCACTAACATTGGAATGATACTTAACTTAGTGGCTAACAGTCACTGGGCACTTACAGTGCTTCAACCCCGCTCTAAGTGTTTCATAGGTATTCCTTCATTCTCATTACAATCTTATGAAGTGGGCACTCTTACTTCCCCCACGTTGAAAGATGAAGAAGCTGCAGCCCAGAGAAGTTAAGCAAATTTGCCCAAGGTCACACAAGAGAGAAGAGGCACACCATGGATTTCAACACAGGAAGTCTCGCTTCTAATGCCCTAATTTAAACCACGCTAATGCTGCTTCTCAACCAGTATATGATGGCAGGGTCATCAGAGGTCTTTGATTTTGGCAACCACTTTATATTTTATCAATTTTAATCTAAGCTTATCTTATTTTGCAGTAAATATCAAATCAATTTGTAAGCCTTTTTGTCCATACACAGTATTTGGTTTTGTCCACATGTTTAAACTGCTCTTTCTTCAAAAGTCTTTCAGTATTCAATAACTACTGGAAGCCAACTATGTAATTTCTAAAATATCTAATTTTAAAAAACCTATGGTTGTGTTTGGCATTACTTGTCAAATTTTATGATGCACATCTACTTTGAACTAGCAATCCTGCTATAATTTTAACACATATATATGTGCACATGATATATATATGTGTATATATAATCTTCCAATTGTCCTTAAAGACAAATGTATAAGAACGTTCATTTTATTACCGTTAAAGCAAAAGGTTAGAAGAAATCTAAATGCCCACCCATAGGGGACTGGTTGAATAAATTATGACCCCTCCTTGTAATGGGATACCATAACGTCATTAAAAAGAATGAGCCAGAAATCTATGTATTCGTATGGAACTAGGTTCAAGATATATGAATTGAAGAAAAGGTGCAGAAGAGATACTTGGAGGGCGCCTGGGTGGCTCAGTTGATTAAGTGTCTGCCTTCCGCTCGGGTCATGATCCTAGGGATCCTGGCATGGAGTCCCGCATCAGGCTCCCTGCTCAGTAAGGAGTCTGCTTTTCCCTCTCTCTCTGCTGTTCCCATCATTTGTGCTTCTCTCTCTCAAATAAATAAAATCTTTAAAAAAATAGAAGAGATACTTAGACTATTCCTATTTACATGAAACAAAAAATAAACACATAAACCTATATTTAAATAGAAAAATATGTAGTAAATGCCTTTGTAGGGAGGTTGTAGGAATAGAGACTGATGATACAGAAAGGAATAATTTATGCTTCTATGAGCAAAGCACTGTATTTGGAGCAAATATAGTTAATTCCTGTCCCTGCCACCTAGGAAATTGGCATTTGTCATGAAAGAGGAGCTATGTGCACATGTGGTCTTACTGACAAGCAGGGATTTAAGTGCTGTGAGTAAGAAGATTTCAAGTAAAAGGAGGAAAGCATATCCCACTAAGCTGAGTAGAGAAGTGTAGGGGGAAGCAGTGTTAGAACAAAGTCTTGAGGGCGCCTGGGTGGCTCAGTGGGTTAATGCCTCTGCTTTCGGCTCGGGTCATGATCTCAGGGTCCTGGGATCAAGGCCCGCATCGGGCTCCCTGCTC
>LNAC01000100.1:658978-741812 GCA_002007465.1 Ailurus styani
GAGGCAGCATAGGGCTTGGGTGAGTATATTCTGGACCTGAGCTCCCTGGATTCCAGTTCGGGCTTTAGCAATGATCTGCTGTGTGATCTTGGGCAAGTTACTTAGCTTCTCTAGCCTAAGTTTCCTTGCTAATAAATTGAGGAAATAATAGTACCTATTTCATCATGTGGTGGCAAGGTTTAGATGAGTTCATATACATAAAGCACGCAGAACAGTGTGTGGCACACAAATCACTATTTAAGTGTTTGCTATAACGGTTTAATTGAACAAGGAAAGGGTTAATTAGTTTTTAAAGGGAGTATGCTAACCAACTAAAATGAAATTAAGTTAGAACTCTATTTTATACCTTACCCCAAAATAATTGGCAGGTGGATCAAAGATTTAAATATTAAAAAACCAAATGATAAAGGTATAATAGAAAATATAGGTGCATTAATTTATTACAGCCATGAAAGACACTTTTCTAAATATGATCTCAAAAGCCAATACCTTAAAAATGATGATAGATTGGACACATAAAAATTAAAACCTCTTTAACACACACACACACACACACACACACACACACACACACACACACACTGTCATAATGGAAGTTCAGAGAAAAACAATGAGAAAATATTTGACCTCTCTAGTGATCAAAGAAATGCAAATCAACAAGAAGACAAACTCAATGCTGCAGGTAAATGTAGCAAAAGGGGCACTTGTCTACAGTGTTGACCATAGTAGAAACTGGAAAATTTTCTGGAGAAAAAGTTGTCATTGCTTCCAAAAATTTAAAATGTATATTCCTTTTGATCTAGCAATTCCATATTAGGAATTTATCCTAGGAAAATATTCAGACAAGTGCACAATTCAAGATAGCAATCTCAAGACATGTTTTTTTTTATAACAGTGAAAAAGTAGAAGCAGCTTAAAATGTCCATTAATAAGGAAATCAGTTTAATAATTTATGATACATCCAGGTAAGAAATCATATGAAAAGAGATGACTCAGATCATATTTATTAATTTGGAAAATGACCAGATTTATTTTAAGTGAAAAAAATCAGGTTGCAAAAATAGTATGATTAATACAATCCTTTTTTGGGGCGCCTGGCTGGCTCAGTCGGTAAGCATGTAACTCTTAATCTCGGGGTTGTGAGCTGAGAGTCCCACATTGGGTGTAGAGATTACTTAGAAAAATAAAAATTAAAAAATCTTTAAAAATGCAGTTGTGTTTTGTAAAAATATTTGTGGGCATGGATGCACATGTGCACACACAAACATACACATACACAGCCTGAAATAATGCAAATTGTTAAAATGCTTACTATACTGGGGGCCTGGGTGGCTCATCGGTTAAGCATCTGCCTTTGGCTTAAGTCATGATCCCAGGGTCCTGCTCAACTGGAAGTCTGCTTCTCCCTCTGCCCCTCCTCCTGCCCCTTCCCCCTGCTGATGCTCTCTCTCTCTCTCAAATAAATAAAATCTTTGAAAAAATGTGTACTATATTAATTGTTACATAATAAAATCCCAGTTGTTTCACTTTCTTCTTTATAAATGTCTGTATAAATATATTCTTTTTTTTTTTAAGTAGTCTCCATGCCCAGCATGGATCCCAACGTGGACACCAATGCAGAGTCCAACGTGGAGCCTGAACTCACGACCCAGATATCAAGATCTGAACTGAGATCAAGAGCCAGATGCTTAACCAGCTGAGCCACTGAGGCGCCCTTGCATATATTCTTTTTAACAATGATGAGGTATTACGTTCATCTAAATTTTTTTAAATGGTATTTTTCATTGGGGAATATAAAAACAGAAGTAAACTTTGAAAGGTGAGTAGAACACACCGCCCTACATATCACTGCCTTTTAGGTCTCTCCATGATGTTTGCATGCATTTGGTAGGCAGAAGAGTGAATGCAGACCTGGAGGAAAAATCTATTTTTATTAGAAATGTAAATATTTGATATGAGGGTTTAGCCTCTCAAGGCTAACTTAAATATAACCATTCTAGGGATTTTTTTTTTCACTAAGGTTCAGCAGAAGAGCATTTATAATTTCCTTAATCATCAAGTTTTTTAAAGGTTGCTGACTGGAACAATGGTATTTTTAAATAGCACCATAAATAGGCTCATGAACTCCACCAGACAAGGTCTTTCCTTCAAAGACATAACCTCTTCACTAAACAAACACTTATTAAGCCCTGACTCTGTGCCAGGCACAGAAGATGCTAAGTAGATAAAACACAGTCACTACTCTTAGAAGGTTTACTTTCTAGCAAAGGTCAAATAGGCAAGGAAACAAATAAGAGTTAACTCTACTAGGTACTAAAATAACAGTAACAAACACAGGGGTGCAAAGAAAGTCCACTTGTGGAACAAGTGAAAAAAGCTTCATAATGGGATAATTCTTGAGCTGGAGCTATAGAGATGAAAATATTTGTCTTTGGTGGGGAAAAAGAAATATTGACAGAATATTAGTAGCATTCCAAGGTATAATGAAAGAAAGGTGAAAAACACAGCAGGATTGGAGTGTTAAAAAAATAGGTGGTTTTAGCTTACAAAAGTGGTATGTCCTTATAAAAAATTAAACAATCAAAAGCATTTAAATAAAAAGTCCAAAGCATTTATTACCTCCCTATCCCCATTCCTCCATTCTCACTTCCTGAGATAATAGAGTTAACAGCTTGAGTGATTCCTTCCACACTTTCTCCACCAAACACAAGCCACATGCTTGCTTTGGGTTTGCTTTACTTTGGTAAATATGGAATCAGGCTACGACATTGTTGTTCAACTTTTTTTTTTTTTAAGATTTTACTTATTTATTCATTAGAGATGGAGAGAGAAAGAGAGAGAGGCAGAGGGAGAAGCAGGCTCCCCAGGGAGCAGGGAGCCGGATATGGGACTCGATCCCAGGACCCTGGGATCAGGGCCTGAGCTGAAGGCAGACAGTTAACCATCTGAGCCACCCAGGTCCCCAACTTTATTTTTTTTAAGTAGGCTTCACGCCCAAGGTGGGGCTTGAACTTACAACCCTGAGATCAAGAGTTGCATGCTCTATCGACTGAGCCAGCCATACACCCCATATTGTTCAACTTAAAAAAAAATTATCTAATAATCTATCCAAGGATAGCTCTCCTGGTCAATTAATATAGATCTGATATGCTTTTAAAATGCCTGCATACTCTTGCATAATGTGGAATTTATTCAGCCATTTCCCTGTTTGTTCAACATTCAGCTTCATTTCATCTCAGTCTCTTTTTCCCCCTCCCAATACAAATAATGTTTTTATGAGCACCACCCTTTTGTGTGTCCTAACTTTTGTGTGTATTTATTTGTAAGGGATGGATTTCTGAATATGTATTTGCCAAGTCAAAAACTCTGTGGACTTCAAATCTTAATAGGTATTAAAGGTATATCTAAAGGCATAGCACGCTATGCTGGCATCATTTATTAAATAGTCCACCATTTCCCACTCAATTGGAACATCATCTTTACCATGAATCTATTCCTGGACTCTCTGTTCTATTCCAGTGATCTATTTATCTATTCCTATGTCAATATCATACCTTTTATTGTCATACTTTTTATGACTAGCTTAATAATCTTGAACAGGATGGCACTGCGGTTAAGGATGTGGGCTCCTGAAACCAAAGGCCTAGATTGAGATCAGACTCCACCAGCTTTGTCATCTTGGGCAAGTTACTCCAATATCTTCCTCCATAAAAGGGGGATAATGATAGTATCTAATTCATGGAGTTGTGAGGATTAAACGACCAATGTATGTCACATGTTCAGAACAGTGTCTGGTGCCGGGTAAGTGGTAAGTATTAGCCATGATTATTATAACCGGTAAGGCATGTCATTGATGGAGTTCAGGACATGCTAACCCCAAAACTTGGCATATTAAATATTTTGAACTGAAAAAGTTTGAGAAAACAGCAGAAGCAATGTCACTCTGACATTTCCTGTGTCGTTTTCCCCTGGAACAGCTCATAAAACTCTCACGTGAGAGGTGCCCTCCCTACTTTCAAAGGAAAGGAGCATCCTTATTTCTGAAGACAAGGGGATCCTGAAAAGAATCCTGACAAACAGGCGTTGCTGTTTCCCCTAGTTTACCACACTTATCTCATACTCTTTGACCTATCATATTTCTTCACACCTGTCCAATCTTCAGCAAACCTACTAGCATAAAAATACTCAGGTTTGTTTCTTCCAGCCTTCATTTTCTTATGAAGGTCTTGGGTCACATGAAACTGACATTAAATAAATTTGCACGCTTTTCTCCTGTAAATCTGTCTTTGCCAGTTTAATTTTCAGGCTCAGCCAGGGACCCTAAGAGGGCTGAGGAAAATTTCTTCTTCCCCTACATCATCTTTCACTATTCTTCCACATAGTTTTCTTGTGTCTTCATTGGTTTTTATTTCCCCAAGTGAACTTAAAATCATTCTGTCCAGTCTCCCCACAAAATTTTTAGGATTCCTATTCATATATGCATAGACTATGCATTTGGAAAACATTACAACAGACTTATAACCATAGTTTCCTCTGTGGAAGGGAGTAAGTTGGGACTTCACACAATTGAATTTTTAACATGTGCATATATTATTTAAAAAAATAAAAATCTCATCTGAGTTTTTAAATATTAGTATTCCAATCTTGGCATTTTAATTTGTGTTGCATTCATATATATTCTAGAAAGTTTTGTGCCCTTAAATAAGAATCTGGGTACCACTGCACACTTAAAAAGAGGTTACTGTGCTGGGGCTCCTGGGGGGCTCAGTGTTAAGCATCTGCCTTTGGCTCAGGTCATGATCCCAAGGGCCTGGGATTGAGCCCTGCATCAGTCTCCCTGCTCGGCAGGAAGCCTGCTTCTCCCTCTCCCACTCCCCCTGCTTGTGTTCCTGCACTCGCTGTGTCTCTCTCTCTGTCAAATAAATAAACAAAATCTTCTTCTTATTTTTTTTTTTTTTAAGGAGGTTGCTGTGGCTGAGGGCTAGAAAGTTTTGTGAGAAGGGAACATGTGGTCTAGACCTTAAAGGATGAAATGGTGTCTTTCTGACAGAGTGGGGTGGTGAGGGCATTCCAGAGTTTGGGAAAGCCTTGCATAGTAACACAGAGATATGAATAAACACTGCATATGAGCAGCAGAGCCCTAGGGGCTGGGAATGGGGGGAGAAGAGAGAAGACTGACCGAGCAGAAGTCCGGGCTGAGTCCTTGAATGGAAGAAAGAATGTGACGGGATGGAAAATGTGCTGTCTTTCCCCTTCCCCCAGGGAGTTTCAGGGTGAGTTAGAAAAGGGCAGAACCAAGACAGCTAGGACAAAGCTACACTGAAATCTCTGTGAACACAAGAACCACACCTGTCCCATTCAGCCCTCTGTCCCCAGTTCCTACAGTGACGTGTGCAGAGGCCCCCACAAGTATTTGCTGAATGAATAAATGAATGAATGAATGAAAAGCACAAAGCACATCTAACACAACAGTAAATATTTTGAGAAAGAAATGAAAGCAAATGATACCGTTGAGTAAATTTTTTAAATGAATGATAACATGATAAAAGAAACCTCATGGAGCCATCTGTTGCAATACTAATGATAAATATGTGATGAATACCCACTGAATGAATGAATGCATATGATATGGGTCTGAGAGCATTAGGAGAACAACTCATTTGAAGGAGACCCTCCTCCATCAAGTTCCTTCTTGAAAATGAGCTGTTAAAATGCAAACACAGTAATTGCAATCAGAGGGAAAAAGCAGAGTTGAGGGTCTTCGGACAATGGTCAGAGATGCAGAACTGTCTAGGGAATCCACGAAGCAGCTAACTGATGGTATATTGTCACCACTGCTGGGCTGGAGAGAGCAGGTAAATCAATGAGAGGAAGAGGTTGCTGAGGCTGGTGGAAGCAGCTCTGGCGCGGAGTCAGGAGACCTGGGCTCGAGTCCCAGCTCTCACACTCACTCAGCAGGCCCTGTTCTCAGCTCCTCCAGCTGTCTATGTTCTCTAAATTCCCAGCCAGCTCTGATATTCTGTGATGCTAAATCATGAAGAAAAAGGAGAGGAGAAGGTCCACACAGTGGCTGTTTAAAGCTAGAACATTATCCACTGGCCAGTGTGGTCACTTTAGGAGAGAAACGACCATTCAGTCAGTCACCAAATGTTTATTTGTCTCATAAGGCAACATGCACTGCCCAATGACAGAAAATTAAAGCAGCATCACATCCACTCTCAGGAGCATACAATTTAGTAGAGAAAGGGAAAATAAATATGGAGGAATAAGTGAAATTCAAGGCAGGGTGTGACAGGCACCATGGAAGAGATGCAAGCAAAATGTTACGTTAGGGTTGTCCAGGGAGGATGTGCCCCACCCCCTTCCTACCCCCACCTCTGCCCCACCGTGGAGCAGAGCAAGGAGGCGAGTGCTGCGGAGGTCGCTGGAGTCCTTCTACAGCCAAGCTCACTCGTTTTGCAGACACCATCGACCTGTGCAGCTGCCTTTCTTCCCAGAGCAGCAGCCGCTTTCAGGGGAAAGAGTTCCCAGGCAGCAAACAGTTAAAACTCCAGCAAGTCATCCATTAGTTAGGTGTTGCGGACTCAGAAGCCACAGGTGATTCCTAATTGGTGACATTGGTAACGAGGTCCCCTAACCAACCAATAAAAGCCAATTGAAACCATAAGGTATCTGAGGCAGAGTACTGACAAGAGTGTTTTGACATCCGTTAACCCCATACATTCAATACGGTACAAAATGCAATTTCAAAAATAGGAACACATAATTTCAAGGCAGAACAGGCTTGCCTAAATGCAGCTCCTAGGGAGACTGTTCCACTTATCTATCGCTGGGGCACAAACTACCTTCAAACATGGCGGCTCAAAACAATAACTATTTAGTTATATCATGATTTTATGGGCTTGAACAGATTTGAAGGAGAAATTTCTCCACTTAGTGGCTACTTGAAAACTTAAAGTGGGATTTTTAAATGATGTGAGCCACAATAACTGAGATGTGATGGAAAGGCAATATTTTTTGTGATTTGGGGTCGCAGCAT
This sequence comes from Ailurus styani, assembly GCA_002007465.1. Classification (NCBI taxonomy): domain Eukaryota; kingdom Metazoa; phylum Chordata; class Mammalia; order Carnivora; family Ailuridae; genus Ailurus; species Ailurus styani. The sequence goes on from LNAC01000100.1 coordinate 666,018, forward strand.
CATTTACACACATTGACATCTATTGACTGAGGAATCACAAATCTCCACAGAGTCAGGGAACAAAACAAAGAGACCATCTCTTAATGGAAGGTGGATCAAAGAATTTGAGGCCCTATTTTTAAAACTACCAAAGGGATGGAATCCATTGGAGGGTAGAGGCACATATACCAAAGCGTAAAAGCTTGCTCATTCTATGTATTGTGGCTCCTAAACAAAGGGGCCTCTGTAAATGTTTGATTGTAGGGAAAAGGGCAGTTACCCTAATGAGGCAGAGGATTGGTAGACTCTCCTAGTATGTATACTTCATATGTGCCAATTGTTGGTAAGAAGTGTTAAAGGAAAACTCGGCCTTGGATCTCATTTTTATTTTATAGGGTATGTATACATCTAAATATACAGTATCATGTCCCTTTAAGTACTCCTGACAATTTGAAAATAATCTGTCCTATTTTTCAAATAAAGAGTGAACAACTATTAATTAATATTGCACAGTCCAAATTTGCTTTATATTTGGCAAACACAAGCTAGGTTTCTGTGTGTGCATGTTGGCATTTTCTTTCCTGTCGGTGCCCTTTTATCGCCTGTAAAATGAAGGTACATATCATATAATTGTGAAGAAAACATTTAAAAATATGAAATCTTTGTCCTTTCCTCTTTTGTACCCATTCTCTGTTAAGTGATTTATTTCTTCTCTTTATCACTGGAATGAATTCCAAAGTATTGTTCCTGGACTGGGGAATTGCTTTCATGATTGACAATGTCAGATGTTGTACAAGTTAAGTGACCTAGAAGAGAGAAGTGCCTTCTTTTACCCACCAAAGAGGAATTGTGTCTTCTTATCAGAGGTGGGGCTGAGGATGGTCCTCTTTAAGAATGCCACTGACATTATCCCTCTCCTGCCTTTTACAGGCAGTGATATGTGCGTATCAGGACAATGAGTCCTGGCTTTATCTGTTTAGGATTCCAGTGTGAAAAGGAATTGAGAAAATTAGGCAACTAGTGGATCCAGTATAATGGGCATCTTGGCAGAATTGGAATGGGACTGGGAAGGAAAGGTAACAAAAACAAGAATTTGATTTAGGTTTAAATTAAGAGTCCTTTCCAGTTGGTGAATAGAGGATTCGTTAATATTCATACTGAATCTTGATCGTGCTAAGCCTCCACCAGTTCATAAAGGAACTCCGTCGTGAGGTCCTCTGGGAGCCTATGCGAGTTCCCAAGGAAGGTCTTGCAATGCACTTAAGAATTAGTCTTGGCCACCATTTGCATTGGTCTCTATGACACCATTTCATGCAATAATGGTGAGGGATCTTAGACAATGTCTAAAGGTGCAAAACTAGATAGAGAGATACCATGGAGAAGGTATGTCATGGTATATGGCTGTCTGCTACCTCTGGCAATCCAAGTCATTCAGTGTCACTGGCCTCAGTCACTCCATGCTCTGCACAGCACCTACTGAGATTCAGATCACTTTCATGGCCTTGACTACTGATGCTAGACATCTTCACCATGCTCCAACACCTCTGCCATCTCTCACAAAGTTAAGGAGATGAACTTTATTCTCTGTTGTGGATTATTTGGAGGGTTCCACTGTGGAGAGTTGCTTAAACATCAAAACAAGAGGAATTTTAATTCATGTACAGAGATCAAGGGATGCAGGAAAAGGTTGAATAAGTACGAAGCCCAATGCCACACCATATATGAAATAGAAACCTCCCTCCATCCCTCAGGCAGTCCTTTTGCTAAATTTGGGTCATCATACCAGAGTCAACCTTCCTGCAACGTGATCTTATTTCATGTTGCCTCACACACTTCAAATGTAGCACACACACAAACACACACACCCCTATACCAAATATCTTTGAATGTACCTACATTCGGGCTAAAATTAACAAGTCAGGAAAAGACAGATGTTGGCGAGGATGAGGAGAAAGGGGAACCCTCCTATACTGTTGGTGGGAATGCAAGCTAGTGCAGCCACTCTGGAAAACAGTATGGAGGTTCCTCAAAAAGTTGAAAGTAGAGCTACCCTACAACCCAGGAATCGCACTACTAGGTATTTACTCTAAAGACACAAATGTAGTGATCCAAAGGGGCATGTGTACCTGAATGTTTATAGCAGCAATGTCCATAATAGCCAAACTATGGAAAGAACCTAGATGTCCATCAATAGATGGATGGATAAAGAAGATGTGGGGTGTGTGTGTGTGTATGTGTGTGTGTGTGTGTGTGTGTGTGTGTACACAATGGAATGCTATGCAGCCATCAAAAAATTGAATTATGTTAAGTGAAATAAGTCAATCAGAGAAAGACAATTATCACATGATCTCTTTGACATGAGGAATTTGAGAGGCAGGGCAGGGGGTCGGGGAGGGTAGGGAGGGGGAAAAGAAAACAAGATGGGACCAGGAGGGAGACAAACCATAAGAGACTCTTAATCTCAGGAAACAAACTGAGGGTTGCTAGGGGGGGGGGGAGGGGTAGGGATAGGGTGGCTGTATGATGGACATGGGGAAGGGTATGTGCTATGGTGAGTGCTGTGAATTGTGTATGCCTGATGATTCACAGACCTGTACCCCTGAAGCAAATAGTACATTATATGTAAACTAAAAAAAAAGAAATATATATATGTATATATATACATATATACATATATATATATACACACACACATTCGATTTTAAACACATTTCCAAGTTCTCTTCCACTCTTTTGTATGGATAGAGTAAATTCTTAAGGAAAGAAATGTTGGTTTGTTTCATACTTTAAATGTAGCCAAACCTCAATTTCAACCCAACTAGAATGACTACTCTGCTCCTGTTATTACCCTTATAATTTGCTATCAGAACTTCTTTACTTATCTTCACATCTAGACTGTGAGCTACCATAAGGGAGGAGACAAAGCCACATCTCTTGGGCCTTAAGTACCTTTTTATATTCCTGATACTTAGTGTGATCCTGGCGGTAGGGCAGGTGTCCATAAAATATTTGTTGAATAAGGGACAAAGGAGAATTCAAAATGATGTCCACAGGTCTACAAAATTACAAGAATTTCAATCACTTAAGTAACTGCCAATAATCTATCTTCAATAATAACCATTTAAGAACTTCTTCATAAAATGACAATGTATCTTACTTAGTAAGCATGTAATAAAAGATGACAACAGTATCAGCTGGAACTCTAAGCACAACCTCAGCAAAGTGTAGGGTTTAATAGTCTATTCATCTCTTATCATCTGTGAAATGTCATTGTTTCATACATATAATCAGAGCTCTTCCTACAAGTGATTTTTTTTCCCTTTGAAGTGAAGAAGACAGAGAGCCTGAGTAGGATTAAGTTTAAGAGCAATGGTGCTCAAGGTCCCTGGATGGGAAGGAGTATGAGGATGTAAAGAGGCATCTATGATTTTTGACCAAATGGATGACATATAAATTTAATGCAAGTTATATGCCAACCAGAGTCTATTATTCCCAATAAACATCCTAAAAAGGTACTTTCTATAATAGGACTAGTATAGCAAAATAACATTATTCATAATAATCTCTGCCAAAATTATAATCAATATGATACTTTTTCAGTGGAACTTGGGAAATGAGACATTCCCTAAAATGAAGTCCATCAAACATATGAAAGACAAAATGCATTGATTCTCCTGAGTGATGTGGGGGCTTGAGTGTGTGAACAGGGCAGGCAGTTCACGCCAGAGCTGAGGTGCCCTGGTACTGTTCACTTGGGGGCCACATGCGCAGGACAACAAGCCTCCTTACAATGGTGTACCAGTGTTTCCTCACCCGGACGCAGGGATGGAGCCCAGCGATGACGACCCTGCCCCTGGCTTCCTGCTGGGCCTGCCAACAATGGTGCCACTTGGTACCAGCTCGGAGGCCCTGTGGCGCTGAGACAGGACCACCTCATTTCCCGTGGATGAGAGAAGAGTCTGCAGATGTCCACAGTCAAGTTATCACCAACCGAGGTTGGATTTTAACACAATCTAGTGAGCCTTTCAAATAGTACGTGCTCCTTGGATTAAACAACCTCCTTCGAAGGACATGTTTGCTAGACAAATCTAATACAAAGATCATCCGTTTGGTAATTTGACCTCTTTGGACCATAAGGAAAAGCCAGGAGACACACAAAAGCCTGAAATTATCTTTGGCCCCCAAAAGAAAATATACTGCTCAGCACAAAGGATAATGTATCATACTTAAAATAAAAAAAAAATTCGATTGTGCATTCTTTTAAACATTCCTACACAAAACTGGAAATGTAGACAAAACTTTATTATGTTGTGATTTGACAGAAAAAGAGGCTGTCTGTATGCACAGGGCCACTGGATTAACAATCCCAAAAGAACTGATGTCAATTCTTTTAAGCAGCTAGGCAATTCAGCTAAACAATAAGTCATTTAAATAAATGCTTTGCCTGATTATCTCTTTTTCAATGAATTAACTGGTTGCTTGATGAAAATGTTCAAAGGGGTCTGATATTTTAGCATTGGTAGACAGAAGTGAGAATTTTTGTTAACAATTTTTTTTAAGATTTTATTTTTAAGTAATCTCTACACCCAGTGTGGGCCTTGAACTCATCACCTGGAGATCAGGAGTCACATACTCCACCAACTGAGCCAGCCAGGCACGCTTTTGTTCACAAATTTTTAAAAAGGATAAAGAGAAATCAAAACTGCTTAGCATATATTTTTTAGGTGCCTCTATAGGTAAAATATACCACCATAACCACCACTTCCCACAAAGATTTGAAAACTTTCCCCCCCTTCACCTCAGTTGTTCTTTTCAACAGCATTACACAGCAAAACGTCTGCTGTATGATCAATTTCTGATTCTACTAAGTGATAAGAAAGGGGATTAAAATAAAATATATTGTAGAGCAAACCATTCTCTTCCACAACTCAAGTTCCTACCTTGGATCATACAGAAGGAGCTTCCTCCCTCTCTTCCATCCCTCTCAATGTCCCTGCCCAAAGGAAGAGAAGTGACCCGCACAATGAGTGTGACTAGGACACTCCAGAAGCAGGAGCTGAGTGTCCAGGCACAGCCTCTGTCTTTCTGTCTCTTTCTCTCAGTCCCTGTGTCACTCTGAATTCCCTGACCTTGGGAAAAACAGTCTCAGCTCAAACATGCAGGAAGTGGAGGGAGCCTCATGGTCTGTGATGAAACAGGAACAGGATGGCTGAACTCAGTTTAGGGGCAAGGAATTAGGAAGCCCACTTGGGCACACAGCTAGGCTGTTACTTCTAATTAGGTTTATTAATAAGTCAATTGAGATACTGATCTTTACCTTTCCATCGGTTCCAAACTCAGGAGGGAAAGAAATGGACATAAGTTATTGCCCCTCCCAGAAAATCCGGTACACTGAAACTCCAATTGCCTGTTATAGTTAATATTTTGATTCTCCACTCGACTTCCTAATTCCGACACCAGATTAATGCTGAATACAAGAATAGGAAAGTGTATGAATATCCATCTATGAATACTGATGTCCTGGTAAACATTTAACAACCAGCTTTCTGGGGGGAAACTGTCCTCGTTTGTAGTATTTGATTATCTCTGTGCTGTGACTATTGCTACTCTGGCCCATGTCAAGCCACCAATGAGAGTGACATCACTGCTCACAGTGGGCTCTCACAAACTGGTACTAACCAGCTATAATCTACCACTGTCTATGAAGCATGCTGAGTTTCTGTTATATCCTGAAAATTAAATGCCAAATATTATTATCCTTTTATTAAAAAACCCAGCCACTTTATCATCTATTGAAACTAGTAAGATAACTACAAATACTTACTATCCAGCTGTCTGTTAAAGAAGAATCACCCACTTCAACACCCAGTTCAAATAAAATGTTATTAGTTGAATCATCTTTCCCTCCCCCTCTGCATCATTTGATTGACTGATTGATTGATTGATTGCCTTCTCTCTTCTTTCTCTTACAAATCAGACTGTTTGGCTACCCGTAGTAGCAGGACAAATAACCCTATGAAAGACTATTCAGGGCAGTTTGAGAGATGTTAATGGCAACAATCATGAAAACTAAAAGTTAAGACACATTAAGAAGTATTAATACTTGTGAAGTCTCCTAGCTAGGTCCTCCTGAAGTCTGAAGAGAGTCTGGTGTATTGAGCAGAATGGACTTGCAAAGGACAGAGCTGGATTTGAACATTAGCTCTGATGTTCACCGGGGCTGCCACCTTGGCAAGGTGATTAGCAGCAGGCCTGTGACACACTCTCTCCCTTTACTGAGGAAACGCCCCTGGGAAAGAAAGAAGGAGGATAATCTGGTCCAATTTCCTTCTAGGCGTGTAACCACAGACGTCCAGTCAAACACACGAGTACTGTTTATCTATGGAATGCTTTGGTCAGGATGAACCTGATCTGTCTAGGACTATGGTAATCAAATCTGCAATTTATGGATTTATGTAACATCCCTCCCTAAAAAAAGTCATGTAATCTATTTAACTATGAGAGTACAAAGTGGATGTTTCACGAAAGAAACAGCTCTCTTCTGTGTAAGTGATGTGACTGTGCACATCACATAGAGATCCTGTTGGGTAATCAGGACTTGAAACGGGGACTTGAAATTGAGGTCAGTCACCAATAGCCAATTATTTAATAAATCATGCTTCTGTATTGAAGACTCCAGAAAAAAACAAAAGAATGGCGTTTGAAGAGCTTCTGGGTTGGTGAAGTAGAACACATCCACGTGCTGAGAGGGCGGTATAGCCCAAACGCCATGGAGGCCGAAGCTGCCGTGTTCAGGATCCTCATAGACCTGGTCTTATGTCTCTTCATCTGAGTGTTCATTGTTATCCTTTAATATCCTTTGTAGTAAACCAGTAATCTAATAAGTAAACTGTTTTTCTGATTTCTGTGAGCTCTGCTAGCAAATTAATTGGACCTAAGGAAGGTGTCACTTTATACCTGGTTGATCAGAACCACAGGTAATAACCTGGACTTATAAAGCAGGAGTGGGCAGGGGGGTGAGGGGTGGAGGAAGCAGTCTTACGAGACAGCCCTTAACTTGTGGGATATAATGATATTTCCAGATAGGTAGTGTTAGAATTGAGTTAAATTGAAGGACACCCAGCAATTTAAGAAAGCCCCAGACATGTTTGGTTGGTGTTGGAAGTATCCAGAGAGTACAGTGTACAATGGAAATGAAAACAATAGAATTTTTCTTTACAGTTAACTTTATTAATAAAGTATCTGAAGAAACAGAAAAAGTGCATCAATTATGCAAACAGTGGAATATGTCAACTCTTTTCTTTCTATTCCCTTTTCTCCCAAATTATCCACTCAATGGAGTGTCAACTGTAAAGACACTTTTTGTCTTCTCTGTAGAAGTAACCCTGCTCTTTCCAGCTCCTGCAGCCTCAGCAAGAGGAGCTGCCTCCGTGCCCAAGTATCTGCAACAGCTGTTCAAGAGGAGCAAGCAGATACATAGCACCACACACAGCAGTCTAAAGTCCCTCACCTCCTGCTATTAACGGGTGGGACTCACTGCCAGACTGAGGGCGAGGAGCCAGCAGCCCAGGGCAAAGGGGACCCTGGTGGTCATGAAGGGAAGATCTGGCCAGGGAAAGCTGGCTGCCTCTTCTCTTGGACTCTACATGGCCATGCTCTCAGTTTACCTTGTACTTCACTGGCCACTTCTTTTCACGATTTCTTTTGCTGGTTATATCTTCTCTACTGATCTCTACATGACAGAACTCTACAGGATTTTTCCCTGTTCTCTCTTCTGCCACTATCAACAAGAGCACCCAGGCCACCCTCAGCAGCATCTGGCACATGACCCACAGGAACAAGTACTACTCCCCGTCACAGTAGTATCATCTGTGCAACTGGAAGCCAGTGATGTTGAAGTGGGAGCAGACCCACAACCAAGAGCCCCTGAGACTGACCCTCCAACCTCCAAAGGATTAAAGACATCAGCTGGCTTGGGAGGGATGGGAGGGAGGGAAGGAAGGAAGGAAGGAAGGAAGGAAGGAAGGAAGGAAGGAAGGAAGGAAGGAAATGGGAAAGGAAGGGCAAGAGCTAGGGCAAGGAAGGGAAGGAAGATCCTGAAACACCAATCAGTTTAAAAATATCTAAATTATTAAAGTTGAAGATTTCTGGGTTAAAATTCTGTCTAGCATCACTAAAATTTTATAATAACATCGATGGTCTGATAAAAGTAAAAAAAAACCCTGTTTCCCCATTAAGAATTTATTAAGCACCTCCTACCTGCCAGATACATGCAAAGCCCTAATAATAGAGAGGTGAGCAAAATCACACAGTCCCTGCTCTTTCATACAGAGTTTATAATCTGGTAGAGAAACCATCTTTAAACAAATACCACACAAGTAAATTTGTTATTACAAATCCTACTTAGTGCCGAGAAGAGAGTGTAGACAGTATGAGAGAATAGACAGGAGGACTATTTTTATATTGGGGCTCAGAGAGCAGGACCTTCAAGCCAAGACTCTAAGGACTACATTAAGCCAAGACTCTAGGGACTAAAAGCATTAATCAGGAGGGAGCTGAGATGAGGGAGGCAGAAGGAAGAGCTCCCTGGTTAATTCTAATGTTCAGGCAGGATGAGAACTACTGCATGGATAATTTCCTCCTCCTTGATTTCCTCTTCTCTCGGACTCTACAAGGCTAAGCTCTCAGTTTACCTTGTACTTCACTGGCCACTTCTTTTCACGATTTCTTTTGCTGGTTATACTTCTCTACTGATCTCTACATGACAGAACTCTACAGGATTTTCCCCTGTTCTCTCCTCTCTCTATTCTCTACATGTGTGATTTCATCTACCCGTGGCCTTATATGCAATCTATTCAAATAAATTCAAATAAATTCTGAGGACCTTATTGGCTTTATTCAGTGATTCATAAGTTTAGCACCATCTAATCTAGAAGACAGAAAGGAACTCTGGGGAGCTGTACAAAATGAAAGACTTCTCATTGGCAGAAGAGAGAAGAAACAAGGAAGTTATACTAGACAAAAGGCAGATTGTTTGTTGCAAGGTTACTTTCCCTTTGGGGATGGCAGGGGTCTATCAGATAGCTTATCTAACTAGTGAGGTTCAGGCAATTCCTGATGGACGGGCTTAAGATTCCACTTCTGGGAGAGCTGAAACTATGATTAAGTTAAAGTTTGGTTTGGTGATGTGGGGCTTAGCATAAGTGTTCCATTCTGAGCCTTTTGTCTTGTTTTTAACAATGCTGACAACTCCTGACTCCTTTCTGACCTCCAGATCCAAATATTCAACTATATGCCAATCTCTACTTGAGTATATGCAAAAACATGCCTGACTTAACATGGCAACACTGAGCTCTCAATCCCCATCGGCCACTCTCTCCTATCTGCTCCCTCTCCAGAATTCTGTATCCTAGTAAATGGTCCCACCAACCACCAGTCACATATGCCAGAAATCTATGAATCATTTTTGATACCTGCCTCTCCCCTGTCCAATCAATTATTGAATCCCTGTGGAACCCATTCTCAAATGTTTCTACTTCTCTCCATCTCCAATGCTGCAATCCTAGTTCAAGTCATCATAATCAAATTACGTTATTATCCTATCTAAAGCCCCTGAGTACTACCCATTATGTTAATAAGGAAGTTCTACCCTAGACCAATTAAGCCACAATCTCAGGGGATATTTTTCTCAGGGAAAATAACTGAGGCTTGGATTTTTTTTTTTTTAAACAATGCTGTCTGGGTGATCTAAAATGCAGCCATTGTTAAAAAGTGTTGGCCTACCTTGTTGAAAGTTGTTGAAAACTCCTCTCCAGTAAAACTCCTCTCATTGGTGTAAGGCCCTTGGTGGCCCAAGCACCAGCACCTTCAGTGGCTGGTGGGGATAAAGCCCAATGGAAGGGAGTGAGGAGTGAATGGAAGTAAGGAAGCCTGACCAAGTGTGAAGGTCATTCTTTCCAGAAATTTGGTTAAGAAGGAGATCAGAGATACTGAATGAGAACTACAGGTGGGTTTGGTTTTTCACCTTTAGCATTTTTAAAATATGTAGGATCTGCACGGATTCATACATGAGATGAATTTTTAGTTAAATACAAAATGCAGGCAAATTCCCAGCAGAAGGTGGTATGGCAAAGTGGGAGAGCTCTGGATTGGCATTCAGAAGCTTTCCAATGACATCCTGGCTTTACCACTCTCTAACCATGTGCTCTTAGACGAGTTAAATTATCTGAGCTTCAACTTTTTCTTCTCTTTAAAATAGTGATCACAACACTTAGGTCACAGAAGGCTGTTGTGAGATTTAATGAAATAATATATGCAAGGAATATGCAGGACTTGGGACATCAGTTCCCAAGTTCTCCACAGTCCTTTGGTGCCCTCGAGTGGCTTCCTAGACAGTTTAGAACCCCACCCATGCATCCCACCATAGGACCCTCATAAAGCATCAGCATATGCCCATACGGGCAATTCAATACATTTTGGCACTTCCTGAGCCTCTCCTCTACCACCAAAATTCATAATCTCTTAAATCCCTTTACTCCATAATCTTAATCTAGCTGGACGGGTAAACTAGGTAAACTGATGCCCCAAATGACATACATCAGCATCCCAGATAACATAAATGCACTGCAAATGGGATATTCCAAACCTTAAGATAAGGGTTGCCTAACATGTAAATTTCAAACACTGAGGCCAGAAAGAGCTGGTTACTAAACCGAGTGAACAGCATAGCACCCCCAAAATTACACCATGAAGTACCCTAAACTCCTACTTTATCTCACATCACAGTTCCACCAAGGTTATTCTTTCTGGGACACATGGGATCACCCCTTGGCTCAAAATCATTTAAAGATTCGTTTCCTTCTCCCATCCTACTCTCCTTCAGCTAACAGAACACACCTTGCCAGTGCCCCCATCTATACAACCATGGAGGGCTCTTAGCACCAGAGAATATAATATATTCTCACACTTCTCCCTTCCTATTCAGACATTACAGAAGGATTTTCTGCCTGAAAATCTACTGAGGCTCCAAAAGTAGAGAAACTTTTCTCCTTTCCTCCTCCTCCTCTCCCTCTTCCTCCTCTCCTCTCTCCTTCTCCCTCTCCTTCTACTTCTGCAGAGGAGGGAGGTTGAGGCAATTTTCCTCCTTCCTTTTTTAGTTGAAATTTTTACTGAGAAAACTGTAGATTCACATGCAGTTGTAAGTAATAGTTGAGAGAGAGACCCCTTGTACAGTTTCCACCAGTGGTAACATTTTATAAAACTATAGAATAATGTATATCCAACCAGTATACTGACATTGATACTATCCCCCCATCTTATTCAGATTGGATTTCCCCAGTTTTACTTGTACTCATTTGTGTGTGTGTGTGTGTGTGTGTGTGTGTGTATTAAGTTCCACAGAATTTTGTCACCTGTGTGCGTTGAAATATCCACCATCACAGTCAAGATAATGAATAGTTCCAACACCACACGGATCCCTCTTGTCGTCCTTTTACAAGCATACCCACCTCTCTTTCCCCAAACCCCTATCCCTAAAGCCCAGCAATTACTAATCTGTTCTCCATTTGTAAAATTTTGCCTCTTGTAAATGTCGCATAAATGAATCATACAGCGTCCAACATTTTGGTATTAGGATTGGCTCTTTTTTTTTTTTGACTCAGAATAATTCTCTGGAGATTCCTCCAAGTTATTGCAGATATCAATAGCTCAATCCTTTTTATTGCTTAGTAATATTCCATGGTATGTATGTACCATGATTTGTTTAAACATCACATGCTAAAAAACATCTGGGTTGTTTCCATTTTTTAGCTATTACAAATAAAACTGCTATAGAACATTGTGTACAGGTTTTTGTATGAACATAAATTCTCATTCTTCTGGGATAAATGCCCAAGAAGAGTACAATTGATGGGTCAAATGGTAAGTGCATATTTAGTTTCTTAAGAAACTGTTAAACTGCTTTCCAGAATGACTGTGTCATTTACATTCCACCAGCAACGTGTGTAAGTTCCATGTTTTACTTTCAGATCTTTAGTTCTTTTTTAGCCAAGATGTGGTGTCAGAAGGTGGATGGCTCATTAATGGCCTTCACTCATGAAGGTTCTGGATCAAATTCTGAAAGCAGGAGGAAAAATAAGAGGAAATTGCTACTCTTTTGGATGATAATAATAGCTGGTTTTTATTACATCCTTAACTGTATGCCAGGCAATGTGCTTTAAGGCTTCTTATGTACAAACTCACTTCGGACTCACAACAACTCTGTGGATAGGTTCTATCATCATCTCCAGTTTGGAAGCTGAGGCTTAGAAACAGAAGTACCTTGTGCATAGCCACACAGCTAGTTAGCAGCGGAGCTAGGATTTGAACCTAGGGAGCTGTGCTCTCAACCATTACATTATACCATCTCCTGAATAATAATGAAAGAAACATCATTATGTTTCCAGAAGCAGCTGTGAAGGTTATGCTGCAGTTAGGACAATGTTTCCCTTTTTAAATATAAATGTAGATTTTACCCTTTCTGGGAATTAGAGTATACCCTTGTTGTGTGTGTGTGTGTGTGTGTGTGCACGTGCATGTGTGTGTGATTCAATAGGTAGGCACTGACTTTCCCTCAAAGGTTGCACACAGCCCCCATTGATGTCTATTCCCATCCCCTGCACACCCATGCACACCTCAGGCAGCAGGAGAATAGTCCTCACCTGCAACTTGGAGGGGACAACAATGTGCCCCAGATGGTATAGGAAGGAAATCAAGAAAAATTTACCCATAATATCTCGACTTAAGTAGGAGATTCTGGCAAATACTTTTTCTGTTGAGCATGAGCGAGAGGAAAATAACTGATGTGATGATGATGCAAACACACAACAGCACAAAAGAGTAACAATTAAAAGGGAGAACAGAAAAGGACAGATAATAAAAGGTGAGGGACCAAGTCTAAAAGAAAATGCGACTCAAAAATTGAAAACATCTCACCGCCAGTGTTTTTGTACTCTGTGAAAACATAATAAAACTTCGAAGACAAAAATGGTTAAATGGCAGAGGTAAAAAGGGATACAGCTAAGACTGCAACTTGAGGACCAAAACAACCCCATGAGAGAACAAATACACATGAAAGATAAAGATCACATAGACTGAGGGTGGAATTGCAGTGCTGCCCGACAGGAAGGCTTGGTGACACCACTGCATGTTCAGAAAGGAAGGATAAAGGATCTTGACAATTAGAGAGGAAGTCACACATGTGAAACAGAGCTAGTGATGATCCTATACAAGGATAATTGGTGTCTCTGAAGTAGAGAACCAGACAAATAAAAAAGAAAATGAGTATTTTTACAAGAAAATTTCGCCCAAACTAATGAAGAAGCAATTTTGCATGTGAAATAGGCAGTCCATGTTCCAGGAAGAACTGATATGCAATTATTAAAACAGATACATAGAGCCTGATTAGGTGAAGTACCTTGGGGCATTAAAAGGAAGAGTTAAAGGAGGTAGAAAAAAACCCAAGTCACCTACAAGAGAACAGAGTTAGGCTGGCTAGACTTCTTCACTACAATCAATGAAGATAATAGAGCTCTGACTACAAAATTCCAAAGGAAAGGAACTGTGACTTAGGAATAACCAGGTGGTTTTGTTGTTTAAGAATAAAGGTAATAGGTACACATTCTCAAACATGAGAGGCTTTAGCAGATTCAGCCCTTCTTGGGAAAGACTAACAGAGATGAAATCAAGCTACATGAGATATGAATGGATATGCCAGGGGGAAGTCACTGGTATTCTATTCAGTATTAAAAGGAGGCAGTGTATGTGGCAGGTATGTCAGGAATTAGACCGCCTGAGTTTAAATTAGGGCTCTGTCTATTCTTTTGGTCTCTGACAAAGTATTTAACTATCTCAGTTCCCTTGCCAGTAAGATGAAGATGATAATGTTGCTGTGGGTAGCAAACGAAATAACCCATGTAAATTTCTTAGTAGAGTGCCCAGCATTGGACACTATTATAAAAAAAGTTAAAACACAATTATTAAAACATAATGGCTCCAAAATTGTATGATTATTTAATAATCTTTTATAAGTCTTTTACAATCATTTTACCCTCAATTTTAGGAACTATAGTATCTTTGTGGTAAAGACATTTTAAAAACACTGAACTCTGAAAAAGTGGACAGCAAACTGGTAACATGGATACCTCTGGAGAAGAGCACTGGATGGATGGGAGACAGAGTGGGAGGGAGAATTTTCATGGCTTTTCACTAACATGTAGCTTTTGAAATGTGTACCACATGAATATATTATCTATTTTTTTAAAGCAACTAAAATTAACAAGACATTTACCTAAATTTTCCATATTTCCTTTATTTTATCAGTTTCTTTTCTTTTTAAATTCAAGTAGAATTACATTTAATAATTTCTGTAGGGGCGCCTGGGTGGCTCAGGGGGTTAAAGCCTCTGCCTTCGGCTCAGGTCATGATCTCAGGGTCCTGGGATCTAGCCCCCCATCGGGCTCCTTGCTCAGCAGGGAGCCTGCTTCCTCCTCTCCCTCTGCCAGCCTCTCTGCCTACTTGTAATCTCTCTCTGTCAAATAAATAAATAAAAATCTTTAAAAAAATAAAAAATTAAAAAAAATAATAATTTCTGTAAAATTAGCATATACTCTCGTTCCATTTTTGCAAAACCATTCCTCACCAGACAGCTCTCCATCTGTACGTATGCAAAAGAAAAGATCTAAAGTAATATCTAATGTTAACAACGATTACCTCCTGGGAGATGAAATTTGGGGTATTTTTTTCTTAATCCTACTTTTTAGAATTGCTTGAATTTTAAATTAAGTATATATCATTTTTTAAATGCCATTGTTCTAAATAAAGAAAGAAAAATTGTTACCAGTTGTTACCTTGGTTGACAAGGAAGAACAAGAGAGAGAGAGAGATCTTTGAGAGCCCACCTCATGAGAGACTGGGCTCTGAATGCCAAAGGCCAGCCTGGAAGGCCCTTCATCCAGGCCTTAAATCCCGATTTAGTAAATGCGTTGGCAAGGATTTCTTACGGCCCACTGTGTGTCTTGCTGACTCTTCAAGTGGGAGGCTGATGCCTTAGCTACCTTCCTGCCGACCTGCACTCTGTGTTGCTTCCCGGTATGCTTTCGTGCCTGGTGTTCCAAGCACTTGAAGAGCCTCTGCCTCCTTGACCCTTCGATTGCGTTTATCCTCCAAAGCCATGGCAGAAACTGCATCCTCCATATACTATGTCCTAACCTGTCCACTCAGTTCTCCCCGTTGAAGTCCCAGAGCCCATTTTAACAAGTATTTATCGCAATCCGTTCATTCAACAAGTGTTTACTGAACACAACCCTGCGCCTTATATTGGTTAGTATTCCGCGTTGTACCCTTTATCTTAGAATAATTACCAGAGGGCAGGAAGTGTGTCACACTTATCTGGTCCTTCTACAGCAGTCAGCATAATACCATTTAAAGAATAAAAGAGAAAAAAGGTTTGTTGACTAATTAAACAAAGGAACGTTGTGAGATAATAGAAAATATATATATATTGGCTTCTTCCCCCCAGTTCCTAGCCCAGAGCTCCTAAAACCCTTATAAATTCCTAAGTGAGAGAACACTAGGAGCATCTTTGTTCCAATCAGGTGACTCTGGGTAGGTCCTGGATGGGGCCTGGTCACCGGAAAGACCAAGCCATGATCAGAAGCTTAGAATTTTCATCCCTACCCCCATGCTCCAGAGAGAGGAGAGGGGCTGGAAACTGAGTTAATAATTGATCGTGCCTACATGAGGAGACTTCCATAAAACTGAATAGGAGGTTTGGATAGCTTCCAGATTGGCAGACATGTCCACACCAGGAGGGTAAAGCACCCCACACCATGAGGACAGAGCTCCTGCATCTGGGACCCTCCCAGACTTCGCCCTTTGTATCTCTTCATCTGGAAGTAGTAAACAGTTAAGTGTTTTCCTGTGTCCTGTGTGCCATGCTAGCAAATTAAGTGAATCCGAGAGGAGGTTGCAGGAACCCCTGATCTGTGGCCATGTCAGACAGAAGTTATGGGTAACCTGTGACTTGTGACTGGCACCTGCGAGAGAATGGGAGCAAGCCTGTGGGGCTGAGCCCCCACCCTGTGGAATCTGACCCTCTTCCCCAGGTACACAGTGTTAGAATTGAGTGAAACTGTAGAACACCCAGCTGGTGTCCCAGAGAATTGCTTGGTTTGGGGAGAAGAACCCACACATTTGGTGACCAGAAGAGTCAGAAAGAGGAGTTCTGGGTGCCTGGGTGGCTCAGTGGGGTAAAGCCTCTGCTTTCGGCTCAGGTCATGATCTCAGCATCCTGGGATCGAGGCCCGCATCGGGCTCTCTGCTCAGCAGGGAGCCTGCTTCCTCCTCTCCCTGTCTCTCTGCCTGCCTCTCTGCCTACTTGTAATCTCTCTCTGTGTGTCAAATAAATAAATAAAATCTTTAAAAAAAAAAAAAGAAAGAAAGAAAGAGGAGTTCTGTGCTAGTAGTAGAGAAAATGGAGTCTTTCCTAGCACAAGCACTCAGTATTTGTTGAATTGAACTGACTGCTTTGTCCTTATACAATTTTTGAAGCTTGAAAGTCTTTTAGCTTTAAAAATCAAGTGGTTTACATTCCTTCAAAATTATTTTGAGTTTTTCTAAAGAGCAAATATGTTCCCTTTCTCTAAAAACACTGGCATGGATCAAAATCCTTGGAAAGAGATAAGGTCCAAATAGCTAAATAATAGATTAGTGATTTTTATTTCCATCTGTCTTGCCCCAAAGAGGCCCAACAACAATCCTGAAAAACTGACCTAGGGAAGACAGCTTCTCCCTAGCCCTCCAGTCCCTAATGTCCAACATCTGCTCAGAGATAGCTTTCCAAAACAAGTTCCTATTACTCAGGATTTTCATTCCTTAACTGGCTCTTTAGTTACAAAAAGCTACTTTCCCTAAAACCTAAATTAAACTGATTTGGTACATATAGTAGTATGTCGATGATGAGATAATGTGGATAGAATTTGAAATAAAAGCACAACAAATACAAAATAATGCACAGAATTAAAGGAATACTTTTATGAGATAAGGAAGGTTATATATGGAAACTATTTGCCTTTGTTCTAGTCAAGGCAGTCTTTCCAAAACAGGGTTTGTCAAAAAATCTATTCCCCCAACCCCCTCAGAGAACAAAAAAATAATGTGCTGCCACCTACTGACGCCTGAATGTAAGTGTAGCTCAGAACCAAAACTTCAGAATGGGTGTTTATAGTACCTTATTTTAAACACAGTAATTAACACCTGCGAGACTCTTAACTCCAGGGGGGAATAATCATCACGCAGATCAGTTAAAATGAAAAGAAAATCCACGGATGTGTGTGAATGACCACACAAATTTAAAGGTTAGAAACTTAGCTGCACACTTCAGGAGAGGATTGAAGCAACATTTGAATCATTCTGTTAACAAGAAAAAGGGACAAGGGAACATAAACATTTCTATACTAATATAAACTCGTGGTCCAGTCAGTCTAACATTATGTCACTGAGGAATTTTGTGCAGGAGGAATATAGTCATTTGTGAGGACAGGGTAGGCTATTACTCACAGGAAGAGTGATCTGTTCCTAAACAACTCTATTTCCCCCTTAATGACCCTTTACATATCTATGGAAGGAACCTAAATCCTTTTTTGAAAGCATGTTTCCAGTTGGTCCATTTTTTGGGTGAGCAAAGTTTCCCAAACAATACCCATGAACAATGTAAACAGAGGAGAGCAAGGACCTGAAATTTTACAATATATTTCTGGCTCTTTGTGTGGTTCCGAGGACTTTATCTATATTAGTTGAATGAACAAATAAGTAGAGCCTCTTTGTATTTCTTTGGAATGTTCTGTGTTTGCGCTCCAAGGAATGCATCAGAATCCAAATGATCCTGTTTATATGTTGCTTTGGTTATTTGGGTATTTCTTGTGAAAAATTAGCTTGGGCCTGAATCACTAAGATAACGCCTCAATTTTCCACTTCAGTCAACATCATTTTATCAATTAAGTGTTTAGTAAATTGTAAACTGAAGTGTAAAACTTGGCTCAGTGCTGAAGGGTAACTTTCAGTGTGTCACCCAGGAATGACAAAATCTAGGAAGAAAGTTGAAGAGGAGCCTATATCTAATTAGGAGGATTAGAAAGAACTTTAAGAACAGTTTGCTTAGCCTTCATGATTAAAAGAAAATTACTTAGTTTGGAGATGCTCTTTCTTTCTTTCTTTCTTTCTTTCTTTCTTTCTTTCTTTCTTTCTTTCTTTAGTCCACTGAGACTAGACTTATATAGCCAAACCCAGGAAAGGGCCAAGCACTTTTACATTAAATTCATGCCCCTATAATCACGTGTTCGCATTGGCCAGAAGCCCAACAGATTATGATCTGGATGTGTCCTCTAGGGGCCCTCAGTTCTAAAGTGTGCATTGGCTAAGAAGATACACACAGACACAAGGCACGGAGGATAACACCTAGAGCCATTGCGATTTTTCCAGGATCTTTGTATCCAACTTAATGCACGTCACAATGTGTAAGTTAGAAAAGAGCAACTGCCTTAGAAGACAATGGGATTTAACCAGCAACAATAAATAAAGTGAACCAATGCCTATAATATTTGAAGCCTCTTAAGAGTCAAAGGATTATAAGATCACATCTGGTTGGAGGGATTGTGAATGACATCATGAAGGAAGTACACATTAAATAGGTCTTTAAGAATAAATAGAATTTTCTGATTTGGAGTTTGGGTAGGGAAAAAAAACTCACAACTTTTAGGAGACACCAACTATGTCTGTGAAGTGGATGAGTTCAGTCTGGCTACTATCAGCCTAGTCTTCACTGCCAAAAAGTGACAACTAAGTTGGGACAGCAACACAATGTGCAGGCTCTGGAGTCAGGTGCCTGCATCAAGTCCTGGCTCCATCACTTGTCTGCTGTGTGACTTAAAGTGAATTATTTAGCATACCTGGTCCTCAACTGCCTTTTCTGTAAAATGATACAATAGAAGATCCTACCTTGTAGAACTGTTTTCAATTTTAAATAAAGAATCCATGTGCTACAATCAATGCCTAGAATATAGTAAACGCTCAATAAATATTACTTATTGTATTTGGCGAGTTTGTACTTGATTTACTGAGCACTGGGAAGTTATCAAAGATTTCTGAGCATGGGCGCCTGGGTGGCTCAGTGGGTTAAAGCCGCTGCCTTCGGCTCAGGTCATGATCCCAGGGTCCTGGGATCGAGGCCCACATCGGGCTCTCTGCTCAGCAGGGAGCCTGCTTCCTCCTCTCTCCTCTCTCTCTGCCTGCCTCTCTGCCTACTTGTAATCTCTCTCTCTGTGTCAAATGAATAAATAAAAAATCTTTAATAAAAAAAAGAGATTTCTGAGCAGAAGCACTGAAATGTTGGGGTGATTAACTTATCAATGAGACTTAATATGTGGAATTTAAGAAACAAAACAGAGGATCATAGGAGGAGGGAGGGAAAAATAAAATAAGATGAAAGCAGAAGAGACAAACCATAAAAGACTCTTAACTATAGGAAACGAACTGGGGGTTGCTGGAGGAGAGAGGGAAGGGGGGATGGGGGAGGGGGTAACTGGGTGATGGGTGTTAAGGAGGACACTTGATGTAATGAGCACTGGGTGTTCTATGCAACTGGTGAACAGCTGAACTCCACCTCTGAAACTAATAATATGCTACATGTTAACTGAATTTAAATGAAAAAATTTATTAGTGAGATAAGATGAATTAAAGGACATTGAAGAAGCTACAATTTAGGATATCAGATGAAGAATTTTATAATTGTCCAGAGAAGGAGTGAGAATCAGAATTATAGGTAAGGTGGTAGAAGATAGAAGGAGGAGGAGCAGAAAAGAAAGGACAATTTTGAAAAACTCTGAGAGAAATAATTCATAGGACTGAGTTTGAAGTATAAGGGATGGAGAGGAGGCAAGGCAACTCTAAGCCTTTGAACTTGGGTACTAAAAAAAGCATTAGTGAGGAAAAACAGAGATATGAGGAAAAAGTGGTTCAGAGGAAAGTCACCCAGGTGGAGATCCCAATAGACAGTCACAACTTTATTTGTCTTTAAAATAGTTATTTATTTATTTTAGGGGGAAAGAGGCAGAGGGCAGAGGGAGAGGAAGAGAGAGAAAATCTCAAGCAGACTCCCCACTGAACAGGGAGCCTGACTCAGGGCTCGGAGCTCACAACCTGAATGGAAACCGAGAGCCGATGCTTAACCAACTGAGCTACTTGGGTGCCCTGGGGCTTGTTTATATTTAAAAGTGAGGTTCAATTCCTGAATTTTCCATCTATAGTGACATGTCACTCTGGGAATCTGCTTCCCCATCTAGAAAATAAAAACAATGCTCATACTTTCCTCAGAGAGTCATTCTGAGTATGACAAGGTCCCGGTCTCCTTCTGCCAAGTTGAACATGATTATCCTCTGGTATGAGATGAAGTTTCTCTTCCTGAAGAGAGCTTGTTCCTACATACCTCTATACCCACAGTCTCTTTTCTTCACCAGTAAACCCTTGAACTCATCTCTCCCAAATCTTTCAAGTCTTGGTCCAGTTCTACAGGCTGCCATGCCAGCCTCTCCTGACTAACTCCAAAGCCTCTGCCCGTGGACCCCTCTGCCTCACTGCTTCCACTCCCACACAAGGGCAGATGCTTCCACCAACTACCAAACGACAAAAGACGATTCTTTTAACGTCTTGTTCTCTCCTTTTTCATTTTGTTTTTCTCTCCCTTTCCACTTCCTTTTTCCATTTTTCTTTCATTATAAAAACTCTCATCCCATAGTCATATCTAATATTAGCTTAACAGCCCCATAATTAGAGTTGTCTGTCAGTTAACCTTCACCCCAGTATGTAGTGAGCACCTTCCACACACTTAAATGCACCACACACACACACACACACACACACACTCACATGTGCATGTCACAAAGTTATCTTATCCATAGAAAAAAGAGCTATTAATCTCAGAACAAATTTTCTCTACTCTTTGGCCCATGGGAAGAGGAGATCCAAAGATGCCAATATGAGTCGATTGGTCCATTGGTCCATTCTACCCTTCCCCCATCTTATACAACAAATTCTAAGCAAGTAGTTTTTTAATCTGCTTAATTTCGTCTTGACTGGGTCCCAGGAGGTCCACAAATATTTCTACTCACAAGACAGCTCAACAAGGCATCTTCAAATTTACTGTAAATTGCTGCAGAGTTGGAGTGTCTTTCAGTTTCCAGGAAAGCCAGAATGCTCCTTTCTATATTCTCTCAGTACAGTGACCTATTATTTCAGAATACTATGCAGCTTGTGTTTTGGTTTCCCTTCCCAGTCATTTGTCTGACAAATGTCTGTTATCACCTGAAGCATTTACATTCCAAGCCTAAAATCAGTCTTCTGCTCAGAATCTCTTTGTCCTCTGGAAAGGAACTGCCTCCTGCCAATGGATTGTCAAGAAAAAGCAGACAATGTAGTATATCCAGTACAGTGGAGTCCTGGACTCTCACTCCAGATGTTAACATCAGCATCAAGGGCAGCCTTGACACGTATCTTGCCTCACAGGATAATCAACAGCATGTGTAATATTCGGTGCCTATCGTGGGCTCTGCACTACTTTATGCAATGTGGGAGATTCAGAAGTAGAAATAATGCTTACTTCTCTTTTGAATATGACTTTATATCCAGCCCCTTGTATAGTCTTTGGCAAATAAGAGATAATAAAAATATTAATTGAACGAGTCATAGGAGCTCTGAGAAAATTAACACACGAGAAGTTAGAATGCAAGTTAATTCACAGTTAATGACTCCCTTAGGTGGTGGCACAGCTATCAAGGATATAGGAATTCAAAGAAGAGAGAGATTAATATGCACTAGAGTCTTTACGGTGAAGCGTGCACACATTTCAGGTTAAGTGCTATTGGCAGAAGCATTAGAAAGAGAAGTTGTATTTCAAGTGAAAAAAGAAGATCACAAGTAAAGGTCAAAAGGTAAGGTATTGAGTCAGTGAAAAAAGTGGCAAACCAGACCATGGAGATATGGAGTAGAGTCAAAAACAAGTTAGATAATAAATGGGACCAGGTAATAAAGGTTTTTAAAAGACAGAGGAATCCTCAATGGATCAAGTACCAAAGTTTGTTTTGGGTTTGTTATTTATAATTCAGAATATTTTTTCCCCTATGAAACAAGGACACAAATTGTGATCTAAGTCATGAGTAGTTCTATATACACCTTCCTGTCTGTGTGAGATGACGAGATTAGACAGATCCATACTTATCAAGCATGTTTGTTCTTTCTTGGAGAATTTGTTTTCATTAACCTTTCCTAATACTGGAACAAGTTCAGCTAAGCCCCAGAAACAATTCAGCAACTCTTGTAACCGGTCTTTAGTCAGCTCCCTTTCCTTCAGTCCACAGTAACCATTTCAAACATCGTCAGTCTCCTTAAGATCCTCGCCACTGTGCTTGGTAGCAAATGACTTGAACTGTTGCTTGGTGATCAGATAAAAACCATCAGTGAATCCCCTCGGCATAGCTCACCAAGGTGTATATGTTGCTCTTCTTTTCATTTCCGTCCCCATACCTTCTATTCCTGATTTTCCCCTCCCTGATCCCCCCTTCCTTCTCTTCCTTCCTTCTCAGTCTATTCACCCTTCCATCATGAGCTCCTCCATATCCACAGCTCCAACTACAAATATATCAATACCTCCTAAAATCTGTATCACATTTTTTTTTTACTGAACTCTGGGTGCTTCTTTATAGCTGCATATAAGAAATTTCACTTGTATATACCACAGAGACTTCAAACTCAACTTGTCTAAAATGTAATTTGCCATATGTGGTGAGCAGAATCATGGCCCCTCAAAGATGTCCACATCCTAAACCCCAGAACCTGTGAAGATGTTAGGTTACATGGTCAAGGGGAATTAAAGTTGCTAATCAACTGAACTTAAACTAGAGACATCATCCTGAATTATTCAGGTGGACCCAATGTAATCACAGTGGTTTCTTTCTTTCTTTCTTTCTTTCTTTCTTTCTTTCTTTCTTTCTTTCTTTCTTTCTTTCTTTCTTTTTCTTCTTTCCTTCCTTCCTTCCTTCCTTCCTTCCTTCCTTCCTTCCTTCCTTCCTTCCTTCCTTCCTTCCTATCTTTACCCTCAACATGGGGCTTGAACTCACAAACTTGAGATCAAAAGTCATGTGCTCTACCAACTGAGGCAACCAAGTACCCCCACAAGGCCTCTCAAAGGAAGAAAAGGGGAGTTGCAGGGGGATTGGTAGGGAAGAATGGTCCAAGACATTCCGTGTTAACTGGCTTTCCAGATGAAAGGAAGGGGAGTCTGACACAAGACAGCCCGTACAAAATGGAAAACGCAAGGAAATGGATTCTTTCTTAGAGCCTTCAAAAAGGAATACAGCCCTGCTGACATCTTGATTTTAGCCTCGTAAGACCCATGTCAGATTTCTAACCAACAGAACTGTAAAAATAACAAAGTTATGTTGTTTTAAGCCATTAAGTCTAAGGTACTATGTCACAGTAGCAATAGAGAATACATCGTTACATCATTTCTACTCCAAATCTCGGCCTTCGTGTATTTTGTTCATTTTGGAGAGTAGCACTTTGACTAGTCACATTAATTTTTTTTTCTCTCAGAAGATTTAAGAATGGGGCACCTGGGTGGCTCAGTGGGTTAAAGCCTCTGCTTTCGGCTCAGGTCATAATCTCAGGNGGTCACATTAATTTTTTTTTCTCTCAGAAGATTTAAGAATAGGGCACCTGGGTGGCTCAGTGGGTTAAAGCCTCTGCTTTCGGCTCAGGTCATAATCTCAGGGTCCTGGGATCGAGGCCCGCATCGGGCTCCCTGCTCAGCGGGGAGCTTGCTTCCCCCCTCTCTCTCTCTGCCTGCCTCTCTGCCTCCCTGTGATCTCTCTCCCTCTGTGAAATAAATAAATAAAATCTTAAAAAAAAAAAAAGAAGATTTAGGAATGTCTATAAGTTCACAGAATGTCGAAATAAACTATCTGTATATTGTTAAAATTTCAAGATAAGAATATGAACATATAATCCTTAAATTTAAAGAGGAGGGTTACAGAAACTTGGCACTATTTCTTCAGAACATTCAAGGTCTAATATTTTCACATATTTTCTTTCTCTAATAAAATTTTATTTAAGCCTATTTGTTTTTACTTACTTTAACAGAGTTAGAGAACGGTAGCATTCTTTTTATTAGCTAATAGATTTGTAATACAGAGTATAAACATTGTTTTTCCCTCTGTTTTCAGGTAGGCTGGATGAAATTGAGTTAATAATATGTTGCCTAAACTGCTACTTACCTAAATTCTATTTCTTAACTGACTCCTTATCCTTTTTCAGTGTACTCTTCACTTTAAATTAGCTATCTTTCTTAGAAAATAGTTTGTTTCCTTGTGTAAAAGGCATCTTCTTTGTTTCAGTAGTTAAAATGTTGAGCAGCTACTGATTCTCTTCATCTCTACATTTTGCATTTTTTACTTCTATCTACTAGTATTTTCGAAGAAAACAGAGAAATAGGAATGTGGTAAGATGGTAGACCAGGAAGACATGGAGAATTCTCTCCACGGACATTTAGAAAACAAAAATAAATAAAAGTAAGTGTGCATCTGAGCTCTCCAAAAAAAAGGGGGGGGATGGGGGAAGTAAATTCCAGGTGCAGGAATGAAGCAGAAACTGAAAACTAGAGCAGTAGTTATGCAAGCAGATGCTGCATGCAATACTCTGGGGGAGTATTTACTAGTCTCCATAATCCTTTCTGTTTTAATATCTCAAGGAGCAATAGAAGATGAATTTTTCAGGCCCACGTGAGGTGGGGAGATTGGAACTAAAATCTCTGCATAAAAAAGCCAGGAATCTCAAAGAGCCACCGCTCAGTGAAACTGCTCTCTAGAAAAGCAGGGGGCAGGCAAGGAAGCCATTCTCTCTGGGTGAAAAAAACATGCCCCTGAGAAATTGTGCCTTGTGCAAGCCCAGCACCAAAATCGTTCAACACTCATGGTCAAGAAACTCCCACACCGAGAAATCAGCTTTAAAAGTGTCCCATGCTAGTGCTTCCCTGTTTGTGTAGCACACACAGCTACTGTAGAGGGGCACTCCCTCAACACACATCACATGTGATTATCAAAAAACAAACAAGTCCACAATAAAAAATAACCAAGCATAAGAAACAACCCGCCATTAGCGAGTGCCGAAAGACACAAAAAAATAAGACACACTCAAAGACTTGAGCTGAAAAACAGCTAGAAAAGGAGTATAAGACTATAAAACCAATGTTGAAAATCATTAGAATCATATATTATTAAAATACTAAGAAAAGAAGATCCTAATACAAAATTTGAGATTTTATAAAGCACTAAATAAAACTTCTAGAAAGAAAAAAATACGTAGCCCTTGAGAACTGGTAAAACATGGCACATTCAACACAGGTCTTTATGTCCACTCCTGAAACCCCACCAAAAGGAAAATGAAGAAATTAAAGAGTCTTAACCATGTAAGGACAAGATAATAGGAGCAAAGATATCAAGTGCCAACAGAAATTTTATAAGCTGGAACTCAGATCTACAAATAGCAACTGGGTTAGTTATTGGGTTGGAGACAACTCACATCCAAATCTATTGTGTTGGTGGTAAGAGGAAGACTGGTGGGGAGGAAAAGCTACAAAGAAGCAAGGTAATGTCACTGAACCCCAAAAGTCTCAGAACTGAGGCACTAGGGGTACTAAAGGGCCTGAGGGTTGGAAGCCTTTAAAAGGTAGGATTCAATCCGCCAAATACTCTCCTAACATCCAAGTAGTCAAGCAACTACTTTTAAGCCATCAGGCAGAAGAGGGAAAATTAAACCAAATAAGCTCTGGACTAGGGAACACCAGGCCTGCTGAGGGCACATACTGAAAATAGGAGAATTCCAAGAAAGTTTACACATGGGGCAGTGAGAAGCCACTTCCCTCTAGTACCTGCCCCTCCACCCCAATGCTCAGAATGCTGGCAACCAAGTTTATACAAAAACAAAGAGAAAACGCTAAATATAAGAATAACCAAAAAATACAGAACAAGGAGTAAAAATTAGGCACATATCAGATTTCCCAACAGCAACATTCAAGACAGATGAGCAAACATTTGAGTTTGCCCAGGACTAAGAGGACTCCCAGAACTTAGCACTTCTGGTTCTGAAACTGGAAACTCCCAATACCTAGGACAACCAAGTTGCTGTAATTCAAACCAGAAGACAACAGGAGTATTTTGAAAGTGCAAGAAGATAATACTGTATACGTTGAATTCTATATTGCTCAAGTATCTTTCATGATTGATTGGGAAACAGACATTTTCAGACAACCACAACTAAAAGAGTTTACTGTTTGGAGAGTCTTGAAAATATTATATATATATATACATATATATATATGTATATATATACACACATATATATACATATATATATACATATATATATGGAATGATGGAATATTATTCAGTCATTAAAAATAATGAAATCTTGTCATTTGCAACAACATGGATGGACCTTGATGGCATTATGTAAAATGAAATAAGTCAGACCAAAAAAAAAAAAAAGACAAATACCATATGATCTCACTTATATATAAAATCTAACCCCTGTTCCCCCCCCAAATAAAATACAATGAGCTTATGGATATAAACCACCAAACTGGTGGCTGCCTGAGGCAGGGAGTCAGAGCTGGACAAAATGGGTGAAGGAAGTTAAAAAGCACCAAGTTAAAAATTTCCAATTATAAAATGCATAAATTGTTGTACTATAATGTATAGCATGTTGATTATAGTTAATAATACTGTGTTGCATATTTGAAAGCATCTAGGAAAGTGGATCTTGAAAGTTCTCATCACAAGAATATTATAACTATGTATAGTGACAGATATGAACTAGATTTACTGTGGTAAGTAATCATTTTGCAATATATACAAGTATCAAATCATTATGTTGTACATCTTGTTAAAAAATAGAATTCAACTGAGTAAATTTGGAGACCTAACTGACTTTATCAACAATACATGAGTTGGGTAGCATCCCACTAGCAAGTGGAAAGGAACTCCAAGGAGTTGTATAAAATAGAAGGTTTTTATAGGAAGAAGAAGGGTGGGACAAGTAAATTAAAAGAAGGGATTATTTCTGGTAAATTTGCCTTCTTTTAGAGGTAGGCAGGGGTCTTGTCATGTAGATTACCTCACTAGTGCTAATCAGGAAATTTTAGACTGATTGGTTTAAAAATTCTACTGCTGCCGGGTGTGACACTGCATCTGGGGTTAAAATCAAGTCCTTGTGGGACTTAGCAAAAGTGATTCTATTTTGGGACTATTGTTTCTTTTTAACAATCTGAAACTAATATAATGTTATGTCAGTTATGCCTTGAAATTTTTTTAAAAAGCCATAAAATGGATCTTAAGGCAAAACCATCAATAGGAAAATCATCGATAAACATACAAGTTCTTAACTTCACTAGTAATCAGGGAAATGCTAATTAAAACAATGATCAGACACCATTTCACATCTTATAAGACTGGCAGAGATTGATGTCTGATAACAATAGTTGGAGGGGATATGAGAAATGGAAGCTCTTAGAGCACACTGTTTGGCAGAAGTACACTGGGGCAACCACATGGGAGGCAATTTGGCAATATCTAGTAAAGCTGAAGATATAAACTCTTCTAATCATATACGCTAGAGCAATTCTGTCCATTAGAAATAGAATGTGAACCGTAATTATAATTTTAAATTCTGTAGTACCCACACTAAGGGAGTAAAAAGAAACAAGTGGAAGTAATTTTAATATTTTTATTTAACTCAACATGTTCAAAATATTATCATTTCAATATGTAATCAATATTAAAAAGTATCAAAGTATTTTACGCATTTTTGTACAAAATCTTCAACATCTTGTATGTACTTTATAATTAGATCATGTTCAATTTGAATTTCCAGTGCCCTATAGCCACACGAAGCTAAAGGCTCCCACAGGGCGCCTGGGTGGCTCAGTGGGTTAAAGCTGCTGCCTTCGGCTCAGGTCATGATCCCAGGGTCCTGGGATCGAGGCCCACATCAGGCTCTCTGCTCAGCAGGGAGCCTGCTTCCTCCTCTCTCCTCTCTGCCTGCCTCTCTGCCTACTTGTAATCTCTCTCTCTCTGTGTCAAATGA
This sequence comes from Ailurus styani, assembly GCA_002007465.1. Lineage (NCBI taxonomy): Eukaryota > Metazoa > Chordata > Mammalia > Carnivora > Ailuridae > Ailurus > Ailurus styani. Next base: position 694,221 of record LNAC01000100.1, read on the forward strand.
ATAAATAAAAAAAATCTTTAAAAAAAAAAATAAAAAATAAAGGCTCCCACAATGGACAGAGTAGCCCTAGAGAAATTCTTACACTTGTAGACAAGGGGAAATATGGATAAGGAGTTTGCAGCAACATTTCCTTAATAAAAGAAAGTATGTGTGTGTGTGTGTGTGTGTGTGTGTGTGTGTGTATGTGAAATTGATAAATAAATGATAGTTTATCCATAAATAATTCTATTCAATAGTTAAAATAAATGAACCACAGCTGCATGTACAAATATGTATACATCTCAAAAGTGTAACAATTAGTAAAAAGAGAAAGTTGCAAATAGACTTGAGCTATAAATCATCATATATGTGCCAATTCAAAACACATAAAACTCGCCTGTATTGTTTGTGGCTGGATAAAGTTATGTAGTATCAATGCATGGGACTGAGACACGACAACTTCAGGAAATGATTACCTTTGGGAAACAAGGGGTGTGATGGAGCCTTAGGACTGTACAGATAGAGTGATCTGCAACGTTTTATTTCTTTAGGAGAAAGATACAAAGAAAATAAGGGGGGAAACGTTAACATCTATTAAACCTGAACAGTGGGTACACACAGTGGATTAAAAATGATCAGGAATTCTTTGACACTCTTCCCTTCAATAGACTGGGGTCTCTGTCCCTTCCTGTTGACTCTGCATGGGCTTGTTTTTAAGCCAAAGCTGTTAGAAACTGAGTTTCCACTTTTGTCTCTTGGAATGTTCCCACTGGGGAAAAACCAGAAGTTTGACTACTCTAAAGATCACCATACTGGGAGGAAGCCCAAGACAGCCATGTGGAGATGATGTGCACAGAGTGAGAGAAAGAGAGGGCCAGCTGTTCCCAACCGTCTAGTCCAGGCACCACTAAGCAAGTCTGTGAAGAAGCCATCTTGGACATCATAGGCCCAGCAGATGCTATGTAAGCAGAAGTGAGGAACCCAAGTGCAAGATAAAATTGAGACCGCACCTAAGCTGTTCCAGCTTTCAAAAGCTGTTGGAGCCAACATCATAAAAGCTGAAGCCCTTTCAAACAAGCTATCCCCTCTGTGCTTAGCCAGAATTCCTTCTGATTCACCATATCATGAGCATAGTTACTATTTTAAGTCTCCATCCCTGGGGATGATTTGCCGCATAGCAATAGATAACTGAATAGCACATGAAGTGTGATATTATTTTCTGTACTTCATATTTAAAATAATTTATACTTAAATTTCTTTAAAAGTGTTTTAAAAGTAGAGAAACACACCAGGTTTTCTAAAGAGTAAGATGAAGATCAGAGGGCCAGAAGTGATTGAGCTAAACACGCAGAAATTGGCTGTCTTGCCAAAATTAAATGAATTATTGAAGTCCCTAAACACTACATTTCCTTTTTCCCCCCTCTTCTTTGCAGATATTGCTTCAATTTTTTTTTCTCTTCTGTAGCTTCAGTTGTGTCATTAAATTACAAAGGTATTGGTTCTTGTTCAAGTTTTAGTAAGTCCACTAGGGAAGCAGCCAGAGCTCCAATCAACATTAATTTCTTTCATGAGTTTTTTTTCAAAACTACCACTGCTACTCCTCCACCATATATACATCCCAAATATATAAAAACTATCTTAGATTCTTCTCTTTCCTTTACCTCTAAATATAGTTGATTCTAATCATTTGCAGAGACTGTATTTGCAAATGTGCCTACTTGCTAAAATTTATTTGTAACCCCCAAATTATTATTATTTGTGGTGCTTTTGTGGTCATTTGTGAACATGTGTTGAGCAGCAAAAAAAAATCTGAGTCACCCCATAAACACATTCCCAGCTGAGGTCAAATAAGGTGACACTCTGCCTTCTTGGTTCAGCTTTCATACTATAAACAAGTGTCCTTTTTGCAATCAATTTAGTGCCATATTTTTCTCACATTTTTGCTTTCTGTTGGTGATATCACTGTTCAAAATGGTTCACAAGCACAGTGCTAAAGTGCTGTCTCATGCTCATGGCACAAGGCCATGATGTGCCTTAGGGAGAGAATACATGTGTTAGATAAGCTTTATTTAGGCATGAGCTATAGTGCTGTTGGCCATGAGTTCAATGTTGATGAATCAACAATATATATTAAGTAACTTATCTTTAAAGAGAAACACACATGAAACAAGGTTAAATATTGATCGGTTGACGAAAATGTTGTGACCCAAGTCTTAAACTTAACCATGTATTTCCCGTGGGGACAAGGGTTCAATATTTACTCATTGGTTGTTCATGACAACTTCATAGAATATAATTTCTGTAAATAACAAGAATTGACCATAACTTATTAATAAGGCTCAGAGGACTATGGCAGAGTGTTGTAAAAGATTGGGCTTTCTGGGGCGCCTGGGTGGCTCAGTGGGTTAAAACCTCTGCCTTTGGCTCAGTTCATGATCTCAGGGTCCTGGGATCGAGGCCCACATCAGGCTCTCTGCTCGGCAGGGAGCCTGCTTCCTCCTTTCTCTCTGCCTGCCTCTCTGCCTACTTGTGATCTCTCTCTCTCTCTCTCTCTCTGTCAAATAAATAAATAAATAAAATCTTTAAAAAATAAAAAGATTGGGCTTTCTGGAGATTTGGAGCAATTAATATTTGCATATTGAAGTGAACAGGAATACATCTAAGATACACTCATGAGAAAGGGCAGCTGGCATCACATTCTTGCCCACTAGACTGTAAACATCACGAAGACAGAGAACAAGTCGGTTGGATCACAGCCATGTCCCAGAATCTATCCTAGTATCCAATACACAGGAAATGCTCAATCAACATCTGATTCAATCAATCATTTCTTTATTTAAAAATATTAAGTGGGCCTCTATTATATGCCAGACTTTATATTAGACAATGTATACATGAGCAGTAATGTAACAGGCAACTTTCTTGTCCTCAAGGAGCGTACATCCTGGGGGTTGAAAACAGACAATGAACAACACTGAGAAATGTAGTAAGTCAGGAAATTAAATGAAAAAACAGAAAAGCATCAACAGGATAGAAAGTATGGGGTTTGGAGAAGGTTGCTATTTTCTATAACTTGGTCAAAAGGCCTCTCTGATAAGGAAATTTTTGAAAAGGAAACCTAAAGGAAGTGAGGGGGTGGTTCATGTAGATATCTGTGAGACGAGCAAAGAGCCTGAGCCAGGACAGAAGCTGGCATGTTTGTGGAGCAGCAGGGAGGATGGGGTCCCATAGTGTTGCTTGGAAAGGGAAGGAAAGGGAAGGGAAGGGAAGAAAAGAAAGAGAAGGAAGGAAGGAAGGATGGACAGACGGACGGGAGGGAGGAAAGAAAAGAAAGAAAAGAAGGAAAGAAAGAAAAGAAAAGAAAGAAGAAGCTCCTCTCAAAAGAAGAGGGGAAAGTGTATGGCTGGTTCTGTAAAGATGCTAAATATTCCTATTTTACTCGCTTTGGTAGGAAAGTCAAAGAGTATATTAAATAAAAATAGTATTTATCATCAAGTAGAATCACTTGCCGTTGCCATTTGAGATAGGGCATCCGTTAAGGGACTGCAAGAGAGAGAGAAACAGGATTTCACTAATATAGAAGGAAAATAGAAGTAGTCTCCCCTTTCTTATATTGAAGCCTGCATAATACACAAAATACAATCCCTGGAGGATATTAACTATTTGTGAAAGCCAAATACATGCTCTTACCCTATGACACTTGAGTTCTGAGCAAGAGGCTGCAACAGCTGTTTTTCCATTACTTTGTTTCCCAGGAAAGCAAAAATAAGAAAGAAAGGATACAAGGAAAAACAGAAAGCAATTATAAGCTAACCTACAATGTTTCTGTTTCATTAGATACACACTTCTTTAAAATAGAAGATAGAGGGCGCCTGGGTGGCTCAGTGGGTTAAAGCTGCTGCCTTCGGCTCAGGTCATGATCCCAGGGTCCTAGGATCGAGGCCCACATCAGGCTCTCTGCTCAGCAGGGAGCCTGCTTCCTCCTCTCTCTCTGCCTGCCTCTCTGCCTACTTGTGATCTGATCTCTCTCTCTCTCTGTGTCAAATAAATAAAATAAAATCTTTATTAAAAAAATAGAAGATAGAGGTATATTCTAGAGATTCCTATAGCTAATATAATGCATTGTCCTACCATTTCTTACATTAAGTCATCAACGAATATGCAACTGGAAAGCAGTCCACACTTCCTTGTTCCCCTGGGCCTTTATACATCTCGAAAGAGTAATCCACTAGAGACCTTCACTTCTGATACACACGGGAAGGAAAACAGTAGCAAAGGGACACTGCATTTTTGAAGAGCCTGCACCCAGCCATCAGTGCATCTTGCAGAATAATCCATTAAAGCACATGACTTCTCTGCATATAAGTTGAGGGGTAGAGTCACAAACACTGAATTATAGCTTCACAGAAATTGTGCATTCGTATTAGTAAATGGAATTGAATTTCAAGCCTAGAGCTAGTAAGTAGTTAAAAAGAATTCAGGTCCAGGCACCATAAAAATCTACCTAGCAATTCCACTCCTATCTTCAGAGAACTACACACACCAGACTGACTGCCCAACAGCCAATGGCCAAAGGAAATCCATTTTCACTCCAAAATATTGCCACTCCATTGCCATGTTAACAACACTGTGTACTTGAAAGAAGTTCAAGACACCTAAGTAGCTGTGACATGTGCCATTTTGTGAAAATAATAATGAGCTAAGACAAAAACAAATTCTGACCCCAAATGAAAATTTTATAGAAAAGGGAATAAGGCCATTTGTATTTTGTTTTGGCTTCTTCCCCTCCAGCTTTGCCAGAGTTTTCTCACACTATGTTTGCCTTCAGGGTTCATGGCAGCAGCGTCACTGTGGTCTGCCCTGTGCACATGAGTCAAAGTCAGTTTGCCATTTGCTAAATTATTTATGAGCTCAGCTGCTGTTTGGATTTTTTATTGCATAATTTTTAAGTAAATATTTTATAAGCAGCCAGAGGCTATTGGTATTTGACACATTTCAGAAAATTAAAGAATACAATTTAAATTGTATAAAAAGACAAAAGGATCAGTATGTCTTTGTTGATAGAAGACTCACACTGCACCCACATGGATAGATTTAAGCATTGTTTAAATAAACTGATTACCAAACCATGCTTTTGAATGTAGATAAATTCTCCTTTAACAGAGAAATCAAAAAACTGTAGCACTTCAGTTTCTTCTTTGATATTTAGTACTAAGTTAGATTTTGATGTTCTTGGTGTAGGATTAGATGTAGGTTGGTGTAGAATTAGATGTAGATTCTTGGTGTAGAATTAGATGTAGGTTGGTGCCATTCTGCACCAAATTTACTAGTTTGCATTGCTTTAAAACCATTGCAGTAGGGGTATGATAATGTTTCCACAGTACTTGTAGCAACACAGGAAATAAAGCATTTTTTGTTATTGTTTAAAAAAAATAAAATAAAACCATTGCTCTAATAGCAAATTTTATCATTAGTAAATTACCTACTATTTTCCAAGTCCCCTATATTTTGCCTAAAACTGGAATTTTGGATTCTCTTTAAAATATGAATCTAGTGCTTGCCAGCTATAGGGTGAACCAAAAAAGATGAAGACCCAGAAGATAAGTGCCTTTAGAAGCTGACTGGATAAGGATAAGAGAGACGAGACGTCAAATACAACACTGAGATCTCAAGCCGGTCTGTATGGGAGAATGCTTTGCGGAAGAAGAAATAGAAACACCAGGAAAGGATTTCACCAGTAGGAGAGATGATGAGTTTACTATCAGGCGTGCTGAAGACCAGACAAGGTGCTGACAGAATGTTCAGGTTGTGTCCAGCAAGTACCTGATGATGTGGGGCCACAGCTTTGAATTGTGGACAAAATAAACGAATGAATGAAGCAGATCAAGCAAATATTCCTATTATCGACAAATCGGGTGGCGGTTAATACTGCTTTCTTTTACTTCCACTGCCCTGGGTTGCTACCATAGCATCTTTCACAATGTGACATATGTTTAGTTTGTGCCAAACTTTAAGCCAAATACCTAGCATTTAACCTTTAAGCTGATTGTTAACCAAAAGGCTATTTCCTCAAGTAGATTTTAGTCAGTGTTGTCACCAAAAGTGTTAAGTTTGTATTTATACAAAATATAGATATATAATGCTTTGTATTGACGTGATCTTTTCAGCCAAGGGATGAAAGTATGCTCTGTTTATTATTTCCGTGGCTAGATTACCTATTGAGAACTGAGCTCCAGGACTGCAGACCTTTATTGAAATTTATCTTGTGCCGTTTTCCCTCGCAATTGCCTTGCTTCTCCAGGATTGGCCTGTCTTCCTAAGGGTTTCTTATCTTCACAACACTAGCCTTAGGCTGTTCTTAGGCCCCAATTCCACACAGGCCAGAGACAAAGGTCGGGGTTCTTAGTTACAAACAACGGAGTCCTTTCTGGTTCATTTAAACAGGAAATTATTTTATTAGAGGACGAGTAGAAGGGTTGGAGAAATAGATTTGTGACGATACCTCCAGGAACAGCGTCCATAACCATCCCAAAGAGTGGGTCCTGTGAAAAACCATCACTACTTAGCGCCGCTGCCACAGGCGCTAAAAGCCAAGGACTCAGCTTCATTTAAATCACTACTCATCCTCACCCCTACAACTGCTGCTGCTACCACACCTGCAAAATAGAAGTGCCACATGATATGCGCTCCCTGTTACTGCTCATTTCCAAGCTGAAATCTCCCTTGGGGTCATCTCCTTGGTGAAGAGTAGATCATTTACCTGCATCCCAGGTGCATGGACAACTGTAATTTATATTCTGAATTCTGGTTCCTGTTTCCCCGAGTCTCCTTTGTTGCTCACGAGACAATAGAGTTTATGTTAATAGGGTGGCTTTGGAAAACCCCTAAAGATGGGGGTGCTGGTTGCCAGGGGGACAAACCATTAGCAGAGGGTTAGAACTTTCAGTTTCACCACCTGATCTCCGGGGAGAGGAGAGGAACTGGAGTTTGAATCAATTGCCAATGGCAAATGATTTGATCATTCATGCCTATGTAATGAAGCTTCCATAAAAACCCCAAAGGAAGGGATTCAGAGAGCTTCCAGGTGGGTGAGCCAGAATGCTACCACAAGCCCTTGTGGGGGCCCCAGACTCCATAGGGATAGAAGCTCCTTTGTTTGGGACTTCGCCCTATGTATCTCTTTATCTGGCTGTTGATTTATGACCTTTAATATCCTTTGTAATAAACCAGGAATCTGGTGAGTAAACTGGTTTCCTGAGTTTTGTGAGCTGCTCTAGCAAATTAATTGAACCCAAGGAGGGGGCAGTGGGAACTCTGATTTATAGCCAGTCAGTCAGAAGCACAGGTAATGACCTGGATTTGCAATTGGCATCTGAAGTGGAGGGCAGTCTTATAGGACTGAGTCCTTAACCTGTGGAATTTGATGCTATCTCTGCATAGTGTCAGAACTGACTTGAACTGTAGGACATCCAGCTTGTGTTCGAGAACTGCTTGGTGATGTGCAGAGGGAAGCCCCCCACAATGGGATTTGGAGCAAAATTGTCCCCCGATCTCATACAGGTATTGTGAGACTCAAATAAGACCGTTTATGTGAAAATGCTCTACAAATATAAAAAGCATAAAACAAATAAGATGATATTAATGTTGATGTCAAGAGTTTATAAATACCCATATCTAAAACTGCCTCCAAAATAGGAAATGAGATAGGAATTGACTTCCAGAAGTCTCTCCTTCTTTTCAGTTCATACCCACGATCTCTATAATAGGAACCTGAAACATCTACCTTGTGAACTTCTTCGTGGAAGCCGGGTTAGGAAATAGTCACAAAAGAGCATGCAATAATTGCTATGTACCTAGAGATATTCGTCAGGAGATGGAAGCAGAATATTGAAGCTGGTAACAAAATTTTCACTGAATTCTCTTAATTAGCTCACACCAGGGGAGTGAACATAATCCACTCCCCCCATTTCCAGAGACTTCCAATGTGTCAGGAATCTATCTATTTTTATTACATGAATTGCTTTACAAATAAGCAGTGTGAAGCATTAGTGCTTTATAAAAACTGCATTAATGCACCAACTTGTTCAGAAGCCAAGAAGAGAATAAGAACACAGCCTAGAGAGAATTTAATGGGCCCAGCTTGAACTTTTTTCCAGCCAACACCATCGAACACCTGTGAACAATCATGAAGAAGTTACAGGGAATATTGAGATCTAAGCACACTGCTCTAAATTCCATACTCCAGCAGAGTTGATTTATTTTCTCTGAGGTTCCCATGGCTAAACTTCCTTACCAAAGGCTTATCCTTAAAAAAAAAAAAAAACCAACAACAAAAAAAAACATTATCTCTCCCTACAAGACTTTCAGAGACATGTAGAATGGACCAAAACTGAAAAGTAACCCACTCAATAAATTAAGCTGTTATGAGTTGAGGAATTATATACTAATAAAAATCTCTTGCTTGGAAAGAGACACTATAAGCAAAATTTAAAAAATGACAAATGGGGGAAAATCATTGCAATATATATCACAGAAAAAAATTAATGGTCTTACTGTGTAAAGAACTTCTTAAAAATAGAGAACAAAAGCTCCATTAACCCTAGAGAAAAATGAGCTAGAGCTAAAAAAAAAAAAATGCAAACCATTCTCAACCATAAGAAAAATGCAAATAAAAACTTTGCTGAGATATCATTTCTTAAACATCCAAATGTATATTCCAAATAAACTTGTTATCCAAAGTACAACAAAGTAGCCTGTTAGGCCTAAGGAAATAACACTCAAATATGGCAATATCTAGCAAAATTATATATGAACTTATCCTTTATCCAAGAATCCCACATCTAGAAATCTATCCCAAAAACAACACTAGCAACATTATGAACAGATATGTGTACAAGGGATTCATTACAAAGTTACCTGAAAAGAAAAATACTTAAAGCAAACCTACTGTGCATCACGAGAGGAAGGACTGAATAAACTATGGTCCAGTGGTTCTCAAACTTTAGGTGCATCAGAATCACCTGGAGATCTTTTTAACACACAAATTGTTGGGCCCCAACCCCAGAGTCTCCGATTTGGTAGGTTTGGAGTGGAGCCTGAAAATTTGCATTTTTCCAAGTTTCCAAGTGATGGTTGGTGATGCTGCTGGTCCAGGAGCCACAGTTTGAGAACCACTGCTTAGTATGTCCTAACAATGGGATATTTTGCATCTGTAAAAAGGAAGAGTATCTCTATGTATTAATATGGAGTCCTCTTTGGGTTATAGTTTTTAGTGAAAATAGGCAAAATTTTTTAAAAAGCTTGCTGCTATTAAAAGGATAGATCATAAAAAATTTTATTTATTTTTTTATTTTTTTTATTTTTTTTTAAAAGATTTTATTTATTTATTTCACAGAAGGAGAGAGATCACAAGGAGGCAGAGAGGCAGGCAGAGAGAGAGGGGGAAGCAGGCTCCCTGCTGAGCAGAGAGCCCGATGCGGGCCTCGATCCCAGGACCCCGAGATCATGACCTGAGCCGAAAGCAGAGGCTTTAACCCACTGAGCCACCCAGGCGCCCGATCATAAAAAATTTTAAAGCAGTTATATCTATGGGAGAGAACATGGAGTGGTGTTAGACTTCTCAGTATAGATTTGTTTCATAAATTTGACTTTGGAAGAATGAAAATATTTTAGTTAATTATAAAGCACAATAAAGTTTTCGATAAAATCTCTAAAATTAAAAAATGGTATGATTTTAATGGACCTAAATGTGTTTCCAGTTGGTGGCAGAGCTACACAAAGAAATAATTCCAAATGACTTTAAAACACAGTTATTTGGGCGCCTGGGTGGCTCAGTGGGTTAAAGCCGCTGCCTTTGGCTCAGGTCATGATCCCAGGGTCCTGGGATCGAGGCCCACGTCGGGCTCTCTGCTCAGCAGGGAGCCTGCTTCCTTCTCTCTCCTCTCTCTCTGCCTGCCTCTCTGCCGACTTGTAATCTCTCTCTCTGTGTCAAATGAATAAATAAAATCTTTAAAAAAAAAACACAGTTATTTGAATATACAGCCCTAGTACAATATCCCTGACAAGAAGATGTGTCAAAAATGAAATAAAATTTCAGGGATGCTCGGTTGGCTCAGTTGGTTGAGAATTGGACTCTTGGTTTTGGCTCAGGGCACAGTCTCAGGGTCATGAGATTGAGCCCCCTGTTGGGCTCCTGCGCTCAACACAAAGTGTGCTTGAGATTCTCTCCCTCTCCCTCTGCCTCTCTCCCTTACCCCGACTCACGTGCGTACACTCTCTAAAATAAATAAAATCTTTTTTAAAAATGAAATAAAATTTCAAACTCTTCAGTAATCATATTGTTGCCAATAGTGTAGGTATTGTTATTCAGAGACTGTTGTATATAATAAAGAAAATTAGTAATTAAGGGATATTCTAAGGTATTTTTAATTCTGCCATTCTCGGTGTCCTTGATAAATAGGATCCTTGGCATGAGAGAAAGGAGACACAATATTTCATAGAAGAGTATATACAAACATTATAATCGTGAATTTTAACTTGAAGGATAAGTATGAATCCATAGTTCACTTTATCTTTTAGGAAACAACACAAAATAAAGCATGTTTTTAAAATAAAACATCTCTTAGCTCTGTTCTCTAAAAAAAGGCTACCCAAGTTGTGACCTTTAAAAACCATTTTCTACTAAAAGGAAACAGGGCTCCTGGGAAAAAATGGTTGATTCCAGGTCAGAGTTAGGAAATGTATAAGATCACAAGGAAGGCCACAAACACATCTGGGATCACGTCAAGAGGACTCTAGCCAACTAGAGATTCCCACTAGCCAAAGACAAGATACCTCGAGGCTCGAAGAGAATAACTGTAAGGGACTGAAGGGCATCAGCTATGCCTAAATCCATGAGTTCATAATAATACTCATAAAGAAATAAAGAAAAAGAAGGAAAGAAAGAAAAAAAAGGGCTGGATTGATCACCACTGGGACCTGCCAATGAACCAACTTATTACAGGCTTCCCCTGCTTTCTGAAAGTAGAGCATTTCCTCTGAAACTTTGTGTAAGCTGAAATGGCAAATAGTGAACAATTACCATTAATTTATATGGAAAACTTCTGAGCATTCTCAGACTCACAAAATAACCTCTCTCAGGCTTTCTGATACCGGACACGTCTGGCTAACTGGTGGACAAAATAAACGGAGAAATTATGCATAGATAGATGTCCAGACACAGTTGAAAGCTACCGCCACTTGATGCTGAGATGCTGAGTGTAGTTCCAGGGGAAGGCGCTTGGGGGCGCCACTCTCGCTGCTGTGGACCGTGCTGCTGCTGTAGTGGCTTGCTGCGAAACAAATGTCTTTCTTCATAAAAGCAAAAATCCTCATCAGATTTCTTTGAATTAGCAAAAACAGGTACTTATATAAGTCTTTCATAAAAGCAAAGTGGTGTAATGTGAATGTTCACAAGACAGTTTAGAAACTTAAATAAGGAAGGATTCAAACACTTGTCCTGCCTTTTTTATAGAAACTGTACTCCTAGCTTACCAAGAAGAAGATGAAGGGAGAAATCTATTTCTAGAAGTATTCTGCAATGAATAAGAATTAGAACAACAGCATCGGAACCCATAATGAATAATAGATTTGGTAGTAATCATCACCAGCTAACAATATCACCAAAGTAGAGATCACCAAATATTATGCCCCCCTAGTGAAACAACATACTGCTGTATGAAGCAGCCTGAAAGCCTAAAAAGCTGAATCTGAGTCTGGTTAAAAGTCTGGATCCAACAACCAATTTACGGGACATTCAAAGGACAAATAAACATGTATGACACTATAGGAATACAATAGCAAAATCCACACTGCAGGGAATTACCTGAGAAACAAACTGGGGTCTTCAACAAATTGCAAAGCAGAAAAGAAAGAAGATGGAGGTAGAATCTTTATCTCTTAAGATGTATCTACCAATTAATTACAATCAGGGGAATCCTAATTCAAACAAACATTAAAAAGAGATAACTAAAAATTTGATAACGGATGAGCAATTTGGTATTCAAGAATTACTATTAATTTTATATAGTACGGTTATGTTTATGGTTATGCTTAAATAAGAAGGGTCCTCTTCTTTGGGGGCTGAAATATTTACAAATGAAGTAATATCATGTCTAGAACTTGTTTCAAAAACAATATGGGAAGGAAAAGTGAAAAGGGTAGTGGTGTGCTGGTAAATGTTAGCTTGGGGGTGGGTTTCGAGGAGGCCTCATTTGGAGCATTTGTATCATCTCTGATTGCCCTGGTGTAAAAAACACCATGACGGATTTCAAGCTATCAAGCTGTGAGACAGAACGTGGTGTTGCAAAAAGATGCTTACGATCCACTCCTGAAGAGGAATGAGCTGATCCCAGCACACCACTGGAGAAGGTACACAGGTTAAAGGAGGCTGGCCAAGGGTTAAGTTGTTCGCTTCAGTGGTGGGTACAAGCAACTTCGTTACCTTATCCTATATGTTTGAAATTCTCTATAAAAAAAATTTTAAAATGAAATGATTCATTTTCCTTCCCTCAGAAAATGTGCAAAACAAACCACATTAGATACCAAAGGGAATAAGAAAACTCCAGGGCACCTAAGTGGCTCAGTGGGTTGGGTCTTGCCTTTGGCTCAGGTCATGGTCTCAGGGTCCTGGGATCAAGTCCTGCATCGGATTCTCTGCTCGGCGGGGAGACTGCTTCCCCCTCTCTCTCTTCCTGTCTCTCTGCCTGCTTGTGATCTCTCTGTGTCAAATAAATAAATAAAATCTTTAAAAAAAACTCTCCATATAAGAGTCTTTTTGTTGTAAGTGCTGTTTTGGACTTAAGTCTTGGTCATCATCTGAATTAAGTAAAAGATTCTTGCTTTTTCTTAAATCACAAGGATGAGAATAAAATAATATTTTGAAAATATACAAGTATATATATGTACTTATGTGTGTGTGCGTTTGCATGGGTGTATCTTCAATCCTCCGTGAAGCTTTGAAGTCCTTCCCTTAGAACATATACCTGATTTAGGCANAAAAAAAAAAAAAAAGAAAATATACAAGTATATATATGTACTTATGTGTGTGTGCGTTTGCATGGGTGTATCTTCAATCCTCCGTGAAGCTTTGAAGTCCTTCCCTTAGAACATATACCTGATTTAGGCAATGATGATGATAGACTACCTTCACAGGCATTTCAATGTGAACTATGAAGAAAATAAATACAAAGTTTCCCAGCTAAAAATAACTTGGAATATCTTTATGGTATTTTCCCAAGTAAAATAATGCAGTAAACCTTATAAAAGTATAATTTTATAATATAAAAGTGTATTTGGGACATACTAAATGACACGGCTGTATTGGAAAGTAAATTGCTCCTTTGTTCATAAATTCCAAGAACACTTCTCAAAAAACTCTATGATGTTTTATATTAAATTTAACAGCATGAAATCTAGACTTTTGATCACAAATATAATGACATTTAACATTTACCATGTGCCAGAAAACTGCTAAGTATTGGACACCAGCTAACTAATTGAATCTTTTCAATAACACCATGAAGCAGGTACTATTATGATCCCCATTTTACAGATTAGGAAACAGAGAGAACAAGGTTACACTACTAGTAAAGGGTAGAGCCAGGATTTGAACCTAAGTAGCTAAGCAGCTGGGCTCCCAGAGTTGAGCTCCAGATCCAGTCCTCATCAAGGAGAGAGATTAGTCATAGCCACTTATGTCACCATTTACTCTGTGGCCAGTTGTGGCAGAATGGAAAGCATTGGAGCAGAGGGTATATCCGCCTTAAAATGACTATGTCACTCTGAGCAAGTTACTAAATCTCTATGCATTTCAATTTCTCATTTATAAACTGCAGATCTTTAAGTGTTTTTTCCAGGTCAAAAATTATAATGTAATCAAATCATGATTTTGATGGGTGATATTATTAGCACACATTTAGTCCATTTTTGAGATCCAAGCATATTTCCCCAACTTTGTCTATAAGGAAATATGTCTAAATTTATAGAACCAAATATCTCAGAGGGCTCTTCTGCAATATAGACCCTGCATTTATTGGACTTTATTTTGCCACTATTTCCCCCCCAAATCTTCCAATGCTCAATTCTAATCCAGTATCTCTGATACTTAATTTAAAAAAAAATGTTACCCAGATAAATAAGCAAGAAAGCACCGTTGTAAACTGAGGCAGAATAACAAAAGGAATTCTAGACTGATGATGAGAGGTGGCCTGGAGAAAATGCAGGTGTGTTGGTTATCCTGCCTGATAGACACAAATGATCTTTGCCACCTGGTCTTCATGCCCTGGAAGGTCTCTTCCAACACTGGGATCAGATATGACCTAGGTGATCAATAAAGTGATGCAGAAATTACAGGAAGAAAGAAAAGAAGAAAGGAAGGGACGAAATAAGGAAGAAAGGAAAAAAGCAGAAAGAAAGCACTGTCCTTTGGAAAGTTAAATCCAGTTTTATCAATTAACTTACATAGAGCCTTTATTTACCAGTTATAATGCTATTGTCAATCAGTTAATATTTTAATGTCTAGTTCCTAATTTCCCCCATTTTACAAAGTATATGGGCATCCACGTATACATTGGACACTTTTGGTTGAGAGGGTTAGGATGCAGAGAAACTGTCATCACGGATTTATTGCAAACTTCCTGCCTGCCATTATCCAATTGTTTCTTAGACAGATATTCTTAATAAACTCTGTGTGTCAGAATACTTTATACCACATTATTTACATTGAATTTTACAACTGAAAGGGCAGCTTTTCATTTTCTGCTGCAATTTTTAATTTCTATGGGTCTCTATTTCCATTGTTCTTTTTTCTTTATATTCAACCACTCTCCTGAAAAGGACCTAATGCAACATTTTATATTGTTATTCCATCACCCACTCTATTAATCAATATATTAAACATGGAATGAGCAATCCCATTCAAACCCCACTTGGAGCTTCACATGTTATTACCATGACCTCGTTATCTACAGACCCTCAGCCAGTTTTCATTGACTCATCCCATTTGTGATTGTTCATGTTTAAGTCTAATCTGAGTTATTTAAAATTGCATGAGGAATTGGCAAATGATTTGATAATGTCCAAATATAACTGCTGTCCCATAAGGGAATGATTTCATAATTCTATCAAAACTGCAATTGGTTTTGTCAGAAGCAATTTGTTTTATAGAACCCATTGCTTACTCTAAATTACAATTCCCTCAGCCTTTAGATGTTTGCATTTTCTTTTAATGTTTCTGAGATTATGTGATGGTGCTGGGCTTAGATTAAAAAGATTTATTGCTGTCCTTCATATTTAAATATTATGGGACACCACGTATAAAAACAGCTAAAAAAAACCAAGGTGATCTGCAAGGCCTATCTGAGTGTTACACACAGAGGATATTTATCAAATATTCTCTTTGTGTGTTTGGTTTTGCTCTGAAGGCTGCATGGAATTTTTGCTGGACTTGAGCCACCCAAATGTCCAATTATAGTATCTCAACCTAATCTGCCTGCTATTGTCAATTCCTTATAATAACCTACCAGGCTCCATTACCCACAGCGGTCTTTTTCCTGAGCCATCTGCTTTTAGGTGTTACATTTCTGAGGTATCTTGTGAATCACTACTGCCGTTCTTACCATTTCATTGTCCTTACAATCACAGTCATCAGGCAACATATCCCTATCTTCTATATATGCTAGATTGGCACACATCACAGAGAAGTCTTATTCTCTGCTCTTGAAAGAAAATGAAATGGCAATATAGATTTTTCTTATCACTAACCTTGTTTTACTGATAGCTACCATTTATTATATGTGCCAGATACCATGTTAAGCAATTTATAAGCATTATTTTATTTAAACATCAAGATAGGAACTTCTAGCTGCATTTTACAGATGATAAATTGAAATTTAGTGAGGGTAGGTAATTTGCTCAAAATCACACAGAACTGCATTGATGGAGCCACCCTTCAATTCTTGGAGGATATATAGAGATGGAGGGACTTCTGACCACAAGGAGACAGAAGAAGGGAGCTGAAACCCATATCACATTTATAGATTGTTAAGTATGAGGCAGGTTGGAGGCTCAGGGAAGAGAGGGAAAGGAAAGTCTCCTAAGTGGATGGATGGAAAAAGACCAGGAGGGATATAGAAAAGAGTAACCTTGTTATAGAGGTCTTCATTTCATTAATATAAAATACCCTCCTTGATTTTATTTAATACTTTTCACTTTGAATTCAAATTCATCTTATTTTAATGCAAAAGCTGAAAGAGCTGAGTGTGGTAATTGGATAGTTATAAAAGCAAATTTATTCTTTCCCACCACTCTTCTTCACTAAACTTGCTATCAAACAATCCATTCCTTGCCCTTGGATGAAATCTTGGACAGGTCCCATAGTTCTTTGGATCACCCTTAGATAATATATGAATTATCTTTTTGTTTTGACATGTAGAGGACCAACCCAGTGTGATAATGAGAACTCCAAACTCCATTTTACGCAGTCTCTCCCTTATATAGGTTTGGATTTGCTCCAGTGTTGAAGTCTGCAATAGGGCAGAGGGATGTGGTCAACTTCTCTCTCCTCTGCTTACCTCTTTCCATCAGGGCTGGGCTTAGAGGAAAGGGACAAGGTATTATCTGCTACCCTTGTGATCTGGATGTTCCAAGCTGACTTTTTCTCTTGGAAACAGTTTTGTGGGTTTCTGAGAGATTGCCCCAGTGAAACATGCCATTGTTGATCCTTGACACCAGCTGTTTTTTTTTCCCACTTCTTTCTCAGCCCCAGGATTCCAATGGATTACCTTCAACTAGGTGCCATAATCCTTCTCAGCAGTACTTTTGGGGGAACAGTCTTCTTCTAGACTGCAGGTCACCCCTCTCAATCCATGGGTTCATTTTTCCCAGGAAATATACACCTTGCCCCAGCTGTCATGTTGCCATTAACAACTGTGGCTTGCTCCGTAAGCAGCCTTGCTTTCTCTCCTCTGCTGCTTCAAGCCAATCTAGCCACAGCTTTTTATACAGCCCATATGCCCTCCTAAGTCCAGGAACTCCAGTCAAACTCTTCAAATGAAGCCCTCCTCCCTTGGCATGGGGTGAAAGGGAATCATACCCCCTGCTTTGCCCATGACAGTGGAAGAAGCACAGAACATCCAACAACTCTCTCCAATATACACCTTTCACTCCTCTATTCTTTTGGAGGCTAAGCAGTCTTACCATTTCTCTCCTTTTTAAAAAATTTATTTATTTATTTATTTGGGGGGGTGGGAGAGAGAGAGAACAAAGGAGCAGGGAGGAGGGGAAGAGGGCAGAGGGAGAAGCAGACTCCCTGCTGAGCAGGGAGCCCAACTCAGGCTTGATCCCAGGACCTCAGGATCATGACCTGAGCTGAAGGCAGACACTTTACCGACTGAGCCACCCAGGTGCCCCAGTCTTACCGTTTCTTAGCATGTCTTATTTGGAGAGTTTTGATACCTCACTTTAGACTGTGGAGTCCTTGGTACCTACTGCATTGTTTTTAGCATTTGGGCCCTCATCCAAAACTGAGACATAGAAGTCATTTCGACATTCTCTTATATCAGACTGCTACTCCTGTCTTCTTTTTGTTAGTATTTGCTCATACAGCTTTTCCCATCCTTTATTTTCAACTTCCCATGTCATTTTGTTTTAGACACTTCTTATAAACAATTGATTTTTTTTTAAAGATTTTATTCACCTATTTCAGAGAGGGAGAGAGAGAGAGAGAGAGAGCCCAAACAGGGGCAGTGGCAGGCAGAGGGAGAGGAAGAAGCAAACTCCTCGCCAAGCAGGGAGCCCGACATTGGGCTCGATCCCAGGACCCTGGGATCGTGACCAGAGCCGAAGGCAGAGGCTTAACCAACTGAGCCACCCAGGGGCCCCTAAACAGCTGATTTTTTAAACCCAATATATAAGTCTCTGAATTTTAATTAGGTACATTGAACTCATTCATAGTGATATTGAATTTATTTCTGCCATCTTATCTTTTCTGTTTCCCATGCTTTCTGGTTGTTTCTTCTCCCTATCTTCTTTTCTTGGCTTTGGATGAGCTGATTGAATTTTCTTTGGTTTTCTTTTTTTCCTCAAATGATTTGAAAATTGTACAGTTTATTTCTCTTTTAATGGTCTCCCTTATTTACATATTAAAACTTTTTTCTAACAATATCTGGCATTAATCAGAATCTATATCCCTTAAACAATATAAGAATCATTTGAGATTTTATTGGCCTCTACATCTGACCAACCCTCCCTCCCATCACCCATGTTGATTTAAATCTTCTTGGATTTTGATTACAGATTGTTATTTTTACAACCCAGGCCAATTTATAGGCTATCAGGCCAATTTTATATTGTCATTTTCCTAAACAGGCTCTTGAACAAATGATCGTCATCTTTGGACTCTGTACACTTTCTCTCTGCTTTGAAGAATTTCTAAAGCAAACTGGGGCAGTTATCATTGGGAAAGGCAGAGAAGACAGTGGTAAAGCCTCTGTGGCTAAGCCTTAGCTCCTGCTTTGCTCTCCATTGCTCACTTGGAAGGAGCATTTTTAACCTTCCCTTGTTTCCTGACCTGCTCTCATTTGAACATGATCTTGACCTCTCGCTACCCAAGCTCCTATACCTCTACCCAATTCTTATTCTTTATTTTACTTCCTAGCACTTGAAAGAAAATTAACAAAAGTATAATCAATGATCTCCACTTAGGATCTGTGAAGGCAGGGAGTAAACACTGGTTTCATTGTAGCCATGAGCAATTCTCACCCCGGCTCAATTTTATGAGATGCTAGCTTTGGTCATCGTCTCCAGACAAGGCTGGAAGTCACTTGGTCTGTTGTACTTTAAGGCTCTAGATTCTTGGAGATCCTGCTTTTCTTGCTCCCCATGGTCAGGCAGAGCGGTATCCTGACCGTCAGTTGTCTTTGCTTCTTGGTTGACTTAATAATTCTGCAGGCTATGGGGAAAGAGCGCTTTGGGCTCCTCAGCTTCAGGCTCTGGCGCCCTCTAGTGGCCACTGATGGTCTACAACGTCAGCACCGAGTTCTAGACTCGCCCTGTAGCAAGCCAAGGATCCTCAAAGTCATCACCTTCCAGCTGTAGACATCCAACTGCAGGAACAAGGATAAGAGCTGAAAAGGACAATTCAGCACACTCTCTTACCACCACCTCCAACAGTATCCTTTTTCCCACCATCACTCCTTCTGAAGAAATTCCAAAGACAGTTTGGAGACTCCAATCTTCCTCTTTTAGAAGTGGATTTTATCTCTTTTATCCGTAATTTTCAGGCAAGGCATAGAGGGCCATCCTCTGGGTCTCAAAAATTGAGTATCTGAAGATCAGCAGTGTCTCTTTTTGGCAGTAGAGACCCAAAAATTCCTTGTGGCTTCTCAGTAGACTTAACCTGCTGGGTTCGTGTCCATACCGAGTGATACGACCCCTGACATTACCTATGACTTTGCCAGGAATCTGTCAGCAAACTATACCCCCAAGAGAGACACCTCACCTAGAAGCTGAAAGGGAAGAATGCAGCCATGAGGTTTTAGTTTCTAGAAGAACTAGAGGAAGGAATGGTACTGAGAGGAAGGAATATATATAGCAAGTAGCTTGGTCCTCCCTTCCCTCCAAAGGCCCCCACTCTGACCCTTGACCAGTGCTCTAGCCACATGCAGTGGTATTCCACCTTATTGTGGCATTGTGGTTATTCAGGGACCTTCCTCTTAGTAGGAAGAGACTCAGAGATGCGGGGGCAATTTCAGAGGGCAGCAGACAGGGTGTCACCAAAGAGGTGGAGACAAGGAAGCCAAGGCCATCGGTAGGACAGAGTCAGGAAACACTAACAACATGTATCCACAGGACACAGGAACATTTCTGAGGGTGATCTAGTTTTGCACACTAGGTATCATTCTTACCCAAATGACAATGCAGGTAGGTTTACTTTTGCTTTCCACTAGCATTTTATTTTTTTTTATTTTTTTATTTTTTTAAAGATTTTATTTATTTATATGACACACAGAGAGAGAGATCAGATCACAAGTAGGCAGAGAGGCAGGCAGAGAGAGAGGAGGAAGCAGGCTTCCCGCTGAGCGGGGAGCCCGATGCGGGCCTCGATCCCAGGACCCTGAGATCATGACCTGAGCTGAAGGCAGAGGCTTTAACCTACTGAGCCACCCAGGCGCCCTCCACTAGCATTTTAAAATACAACTTAGCACCTGACAGATTATGGACATGGAAGAAAGGGATGGACACATGAGGTAAGCAGTTTGAGACTGGTGATTACCATTGTATAAATTCATGGGTAGAAATGGCTGGGGAATTCTCCAAGCTAATAATGTCTTCTCCTAATCCCTGTAAAGCAATAACACTTCTGCCCGGATACCTCTGGGCTCCTGGCCGTGTGTTTCCATTAGATTGAAATTAACTGGTATGATCAGAGTTATTAAGGAGAAGAAATCATCATAGTTTCCAAAGCAAAGAAGGCTATATAATTATTCCTATAAAGTTATATCAGAAAATAAACTATTATTTCAGCCTTGAAAAGCTCTATAAGCAAATCTGTTTACTATAAGAAAGGGGAAA
Organism: Ailurus styani; assembly: GCA_002007465.1. Classification (NCBI taxonomy): domain Eukaryota; kingdom Metazoa; phylum Chordata; class Mammalia; order Carnivora; family Ailuridae; genus Ailurus; species Ailurus styani. The sequence goes on from LNAC01000100.1 coordinate 714,810, forward strand.
GCCACAAAGTTAGTATTTTTTAAAAGGAAGTGTATTGCAAAATGGAAAGAACTTTTCACATTACATGAACTTGGCATATAGTACTGTCTACATCACTCAAAACTTATCTTTAGTTTGTGAATGTATTAGCAATTATAAGGTCAAAATTAAACTTTGAGTTTAAGACTTCGGTGAAGTGAAATGTAGTGGAAAGAACAGTTAATTTTTATCTTTTACATTTCCATTTCAGGGAGGAGAAATTTTTCTACATGAACAGTTTAATGGCAGCAGAGGTTTTTGAAATAGATATAGATGGGATATTTTTTAGATGGAAATTCATTGTTGTAAAATAGTTACATAGCACAAATTTGAGCGTAAGTCCCTAAAATTTTGTACGTTTCATTTTTCTCTTATCATCCTTGAATTTCTATGTTACTCAGTGCATCACTTACTACTACACAACTTAACTCTTTCAAAATAATTTTTAAAATGATGTTATATTTAAGAGTCTGTCAGATGGGAAGGCTGTCTGAGATTTTTAGCCACAAAAAAAGCCAGTAATGCTATACTAGAAACCATGATTAGGATCAAATTAAGACTTACAGAACACCTAATCTACACAAATGTGAAAGAGTCCAAATGATTTAAAAATCATTATTTCAGAAGCATTATTTTTTTAAAATATTTTATTTATTTATTTGACACAGAGAGAGAGAGAGAGAGAGAGAGAGAGAGAGAGAGAGACAGTGAGAAAGGGAATATAAGCAGGGGGAGTGGGAGAGAGAGAAGCAGGCTTTCCGCTGAGCAGGGAGCCCGATGCAGGGCTCCATCCCAGAACCCTGGGATCGTGACTGGAGCCGAAGGCAGACACTTAACAACTGAGCCACCCAGGCATCCCTCAGAAGCAATTCTTAATGAAACATATGCAGTTTAGATATGTGTATAGAAATGACACACTAAAAGAGGGAAAGAAAGAGAGAAATTTCAAAAGAATAAGAAACAAAATCAGAGCAGTGACCTATTCTTGGTGTTCTTTCTACCCTGGCCACTCCCAGCACTGAATGATTCACATCCATTCTCCTTCCTCACTAAAGGCTGTTAAAACTTCTGATTTTTGGCTCCTGTTGGCTATAGGTTCAGTTTGGCTATCACTTAAAATAAAACATCTTCTTCGGAGAAAAGCAGGTAAGTAAATAATAAGTGCCAAGATAGTCTATGGGAATCTGAGAGTGCTCAGAAGAGCATTTTACCCAGACTACTATTTTAGAACAATATAATACACCTAAATAAAATTAATTATTCATACTTTGGGGTCAGAAAGCTTTATTCTGAATTCTGTCACTTCCTAGTTCATCTGAATGAGTTAATTTCTCTGAGCCCCAGACTCATAATCTATATAGGAAAATACTATGATGTATTATATATTTACTTGGCACGTGTAAATATATAACATATATTAATGCCTGCCTTTATAAGATTATTTAGAGGAATAACTAAAGTAAAGCAATAATGCTTAGCATGGTATTTTGCATATAATAAATACACAATGCATGTAATTTATTATTAGCTTCACTTTTCTGACAACCTTATTTAAAGGGTAATGGTGAGACAACTTGTTACTTTTGTATGATAACAGGATTTTGTCTCTAATTTCAGTAATAGGCACTACTGGGCACCTGGGTGGCTCAGATAGTTAAGCATCTGCCTTCCGCTCAGGTCATGATCTCCAGGTCCTGGGATTAAGCCCCAGGTCAGGCTCCCAGCTCGGTGGGGAGTCTGCTTCTGCCTCTCCCCTTGTCAGTGCTCTGTCTCTCTCTCTCAGATGAATAAATAAAATCTTTAAAAAAATAATAGGCACCACAATTTACTAAGTGTCTACTATATGTCAGGTGTCTTATAGACAGCATCTCACTTAATTGTCAAAGGATCTTGCTGAATGAATATGTATTATCATTCTCACTTTATAAGTTGGGAGCATGAACTAGAGAAGTTAAGTAATTTTCCCAGAGTTTCACAGATACTGTTACTGTTAAACCTAATTAAATCCAGATATATCTGATTTCATAGCCCGTATTTTCAGGAACAGATGGCAAGTAAGTTTTAATTCAAAATTTAAATTAAGAATACAAAAAAGCTATCCAAGACTAGTGGGTCATATCAAAAGAACTTGAGATCTCTCTTGGGAGTACTCTTACTGGCCAAATATAAAATGACTTCAGCATCAGAAGCAATAATGACTGCCTTAAGTTGAAACACACAAGATGTATTAAAAATTATGAGTTCATTTTAATCCTTTAATTTAAAAAAAAGTTCATTTGACATTTTTGGAGACTGCTAGAGTACTAGTTCATTATTCTAGAAAAAAATGAATAAAGGGAAAGTACCAAGCATTTATCTTACTTTCCCACCATAAACCATCTGGGTAAGATATGTGAATATCTGATGAAAGCATTCCAGGTGAGTGTAAAAGGCCCTGAAAAGGCATACGCCTGCCATATTCAAGAAACAACAGAGAGGCCATGTGGATGGACCTGAGTACGAGAGACCAAGAGTACTGAAAGATGAGGTCAGAAGGGAATCTAGGGTTGGAGTTGGTGTGTAGAGTTTTCTAGGTCTTTGTAAAGGCTTTAGTTTTTACTTTGAGAAAAACAGACTTTAGCTTTTACTTTGAGAAAAACCACAAGATTTTGAACAAAGAAGTGACATAATCTGACTTTTGGTTGAAGAGTCACTCTGTTGTGTTGAGACTATATTGAAGGGGGAATAAGAGTAAAATCAGGGAGACCAGGCAGGAAGTTATTATAATAATCTGATGTGAGGGATGCCTGGGTGGCTCAGTCAGTTAGGCATCTGTGTCATGATCTCAGGGTCCTGGATGAGCTTCGTGTTGGGCTCCCTGCTCAGTGGAAAGCCTGCTTCTCCCTCTCCCTCTGCCACTCCCCCTGCTTATGCTCTCTGTCAAATAAATAAATAAAATCTTAAAAAAAAATAATTCAATGTGAGATGATGATGGCTTGAACCAAGATGGTAGCAGGAAAGAAGGTGAGAATAGCTGAATTCTAGATCTAACTTGAAGGTAGACCTGGCAGAAGTTGATGATGGATTGGACGTGGAAAATATGAGAAAGAGGAAAGACGAACATGACTTCTGGGCTTTAGTTCTGAGTAAATGGAAGTATGGCATGCCTTTACTGAGATGGAGAAAACCACGGGAGGAGTGGGTTTGGGAAGGAGCTGGGATGGGGAATAATAGGAGTTCAATTTGGATTATGTGAAGTTTGTGAAGCTTATTATACATTCAAGCAAAATGATAAATAGATATCTGGATTTATGTTCAGGAGAGACGTTTGGGTTAGAGACAGTCAAGAAATTGTTTTAAAATGAGAGCATGTCATTTGTGTCAAATCCTGTTGATGGGTAAGAGAGATGACTAAAAACTGACCACTGGATAAAGCAACATGAAGGCCACTGATGACCCTGGTAAGGGTAGCTTCCTAGGCACAGCGAGGCAAAAGTCTGATTGGAAAAGGGTCAAGAGGAAATGAGAGGAGAGAATCTGGCAAGAGTCAAGGAATTCCTTTTGCAAAGTCTGCTTAACAAAGAAGGAAAGAAATGGGACACTAACTGGAGGGGAAGAGGGGATCTAGAGGGACTGTGTTTGTTTTGTTGGTTTGGTTTAGTTAGGTTTGTTTTTTTTTAAGATTGGAGGAATAATAGCATGTACTATTATATCCTCATAAAAAGATATAGTAGAGAGGGGAAAAAATTATCAGCGTAGGAGAGGAAAATTGTTAAAGTGATGTCATGGAGGAGGTGCTCATGGATGGGAAAGGCTGGCTTTGCCAGAAGCAGATGGTTTGACCATGATACCAGAGAGAAGGTAAGAAAGTAAGAGAGCAGACATGGTGATACCAATTTTAAGGGGTCTGGATGCATAAAAGGATGAAGCTAAAGCTTTCTTTCAGATGCCTTCCAGAACTTCAAGGAACTACAAATTTCCCAAAAGCAGTATTGCTGTACTAAAAGGCAGCACTGTCCTAGAAATAGAACCCTGCTGTCAGTTTCAGGCTCCTTCTGGACCTGGAGTCCACGGGTCAAGGATACATGGCTACCTGGCGTTTGTGTCCATTCACCCTCCCACCCAGAACACCCTCCAGGTATGTCAGACTCTAGAATTCTCCTCACCTAAACAGACATCTTCCAGAGTCTGTATATGCCTCTTCCTCTTGTCAGTCCTGCTGAGAGAAGAACTGACTTCTTGGACCTATCCCCTCTTCCTCAGGGTGTGGACACTTAGGCATAAGAGATGGCCATTGGGTGACTTCTGGGAAGTGGGGAGGAAAAGAGCTTAGACAAGTGAGCTAGAGGGTCTGTACACAACCTATAAATACAGAGCGGGGCCACAGAGCTTCCACTGGTACCCTTTGCACAGGATGGGTCTGCTGAAAGGAATAGCTGGTTATTCTTGATCAGGAAGACAATAAAATCTAGTGGGCTCAGTCACCTATGAGAACAGAGGGTGCTATTGTGTAGAGACCCAATTTTACAACAAAGAATGACAGTGAAGCAGGAGAGACCATGTTATTTCTAATACCTAAGTCCAAGCCATCTGACCTAAACTCCTCACTAAAATGAAGTAGGATAAAGGAAGAAGATCCTAGCAACCTTTGCTATAAGGCCCATCAATCTCTGGAAAGTCAGAAACTGAGGTTAAATGAGCCCCTAGGCAAAAATAACCCTAGGAATGGGTTTGCCAGATAAAATATAGTATGAAGTATTCGTTATATTCTTATACTAAGAAATTATTCCTTGTTTATCTGAAATTTAAGTTTAACTGGGCATCCTGTATTTTAATTCTCTACATCTAGCAAAACTATCTAGGAGAGGAAGCAGGTCTGTTCTGGCTCATGCCTCAGCATTCAACCTACTCTGCTCCCATCATCTCTCCTATATTATTCACAAACATAAATAACAGTCCTAAAGGCAGATAGAAAGAAGTGAATAGGGGGAGACAGAGAGAATAGAGATGAATAGAAAGAGGAAAGAAAGGAAGGAAAGTCAAGAAAAGAAAAAAGAGACAGAAGAAAAAATACAGGGGGCACCTGTGTGGCTCAGCTAGTTAAACCTCTGACTCTTGATTTCAGCTCAGGTCATGGTATCAGGGTTGTGGGATTGAGCCCCACCTACGGCTCCATGCTCTACGGGGATTCAGCTTGGGATTTTCTCCTTCTCCCTCTGCTCCTCCCCCAACTTGCATGTGCATGCTCTCTCTCCCCCCACCATCCAAAATAAATATATAAATCTTAAAAAAAAGAAGAAGGAGAAATACAAGGAATGACAGGAGGCATGTATCTAAAAAATGAAAATAAAAGCAATTCCAGGGAAACAGGTTTTTAAAAGTTAAAGAAATTGCTTCAAAGAAACTACAAACATAATTTCACATTAAAAAGAGCGGAAAAAAGTGGTAAAATAATTCAAAGAAGAGTTTCTATGGCAATAAAAGGAGAGAAAAAGCCAGTAAAGCTTAGGAAAGAAATAAGAGAAAAATTAAAATGTCACAGAGATAAAAAGTCACATTAGAAATAGAATAAACACAATTTAAACATCATTCTGGGGGATAAAACATAAGAGGAAATTAAGCAGAACAAACTACAGGGATACTTCTGGTGAACATGTTATGAATGGAAGATACAGCAGATACAAAATAGTTATCATTTGTATTTCTGAAGCTGAAAGACAAAATGGAAAAAATGGAAAAATCTAATAACATTAATGATAATAATGATAATTATTGTGTATTGCCAGGCACTGTTACAAAACTTCTGCGAATTATTTCATTTAATTTTAATAACAATCATACTAGCTACTATTATTCTCCCCATTTTATAGATGAAGTAATTGAAACAGAGAGAAGTTAAGTAACTTGCTTAAAGCCACGCAGTTAGTGGTAGAGCCAGGATTTAAAACTGACGTATTTAACAATCTGTACCCTTAAACACTCAAAGGATTTCTAGAATAAGGAAATCATAAAACAGCAGATCTATAAAATGAGAAAAATTTGATTCTTGGTACAGTGACTAAAATTTCAGGATAAAGAATATGGGGGCATTCAAGCAGAAAAAGCAGGTCTTTTCTCTAGAAAAGAGAAAAAATTGTATCGGCCTCAGACTTCACCATAATAAAAGTCAATGCTATATGATAGTGTTGTAATGCCTGTAAGGATCTGAATGACAGGGAGTGGAAGATGAAAGACATACAAGAAGCTGGGCTGTCTTGTAAGTATAAAGGTAATGAGAAATATTTTCAGTACATAAAATTTCAGGAAATCAGTACCAGTTAGCTTGTATCATTCTTCAGCCTTAGACTATTCAAGACTGGGTTGAAGCCCAAACTCTATGGTTAGCCTTTATAAACTCCTTTACAATCTCTCTTCTACCTGCATTTTCAATCTCCTCTACAGCCACTCATTCCAGAGTTCTTGCTCTACTGAACACCATGTTCAGTAATAAACCCTCCTTTGTTGTTTTCAGTTCAAGAAATACTTACCAAATGCCTCTGATGTTGCAGGCCCTATGGTAGGCACTGGGATACAGCAGTGCTGTCCTTAGGCCACTTACAATCTAGTAGGAAGTCTGATTCCGCAAGCAATTACAGGAAAGCGCATTTCAACATGGTGGCACAGGAAAACCCTGAACTCACCTCTGCCCATGGACACAGCAAATCTACGGCTACACACAGGAGAAGGTTTTTTTGAAAAGACCTGAAAACTAGCTTAACAGCTACTCCATAACAAAGGACAAAAAGGCCACAGTGAGAGATAGGAGAGGCAGAGATGTGGTCTTGCCCGAACCCCAACCTTAGCACGGTGACCCACAAGTGGGAGAAATCTCACAAATACAGAGTATATTCCTGAAGAGAGAAGGTTTTGAGTCCCACATCAGGCACCCCCAATCCTTGGGACCGGCACCAGAGAAGCGAACCCCCAGAGCATTTGGCTTTGATCCAGGCTTATATCCAGGAGATCCAAAGGGATGCAGCAAACTAAGACTCCATTCCTAAAGGGCTTGTGCAGACTCACTCCCCCTGGGACTCAGTACAAAAGTAGCAATTTGAAAAACACTTAGACCAGGACGCCTGGGTGGCTCAGTCGTTAAGCAACTGGCTGCCTTTGGCTCAGGTCATGATCTCAGGGTCCTGGGATCAAGCCCTGCATCGGGCTCCCTGCTCAGCAGGAAGCCTGCTTCTCCCTCTACCCCTCCCCCTGCTTGTATTCCCTCTCTCGCTGTCTCTCTCTCTGTGTCAATTAAATAAATAAAAATCTTTAAAAAAAAGAAAAGAAAAAGAAAAACATTTAGACCATATGTAAAGAAGATTCATCAGCTAATTGTAAAGTATCTGCTGGAGGGGCAGAGGTCCATTAAAATTGTCCAGGGACAGAGGCACTGATGAACGTCATTTTTGCACTCTATCTCTATCTTGCTAGTGCTGCTTGTTCTGCCCAACACCAACACCACTGATAGCCCTGCCCTACTAAACCTGGCAGATGGGTCTGCCCTAGCCAGGTGCCTCAAGCAACCCTGCCCTGCAGGGTACCTGGTCTAGTACCCATGCCCTCAACTGTGGCCCTTCCCTACCAAAGCCAGCAGGTGGGTTTGCTCCAACCCAGCACTCCTCCATAGCCCCACCAAAGCCAGCAGGGGCACACAGCCCAAACAGGGGTCACCCCTTGAATGCTAGCTCTGGTGCCAGGGGCCTTGCATTTCCTGGTCCCACAGGACTGAAACAATCAAAGTTATTGGCAGGCTATAATTCCCAGGGCACTGCACAGACAACAGACAGAAATGTATCCCCAGTCTTCCTGTGACCATGCTTTAAACACTGAGATAGCTGTTTTGCCTAATACATAGAAACACAGAGAATCAAGCAAAATGGGGGAATGGAGGAATATGTTTCAAATGAAAAAACAAGATAAAACCCCAGGGAAAAAAATGAGATAACTTACCTGATCAAAAATTCAGGGGTGCCTGGGTGGCTCAGTCAGTTAAGCAGCTGCCTTCGGCTCAGGTCATGATCCCAGGGTCCTGGGATTGAGTCCCGCATTGGGCTCCCTGGTTGGCAGAGAGCCTGCTTCTCCCTCTGCTTGATGTATGTGCTCTCTATCTCTCTGTCAAATAAATAAATAAAATCTTTTTTAAAAAATTCTAATTAATGGTCATAATGATGCTCATCAATCTCAGGAGAAGAATGGATAAACACTTATATAAAATATAAGAAAGTACCAAACAGAAGTCACAGGGTTGAGGAACATAATAACCAATCTAAAAAATACTCTAAAGGGGTCCAACCATAGGCTGGACAAAGCAGGAGAAAGGATCAGTGACAGGGAAGACAGGGTAATGGAACCCACCCAAACAGAGCAGCAAAAAGAAAAATTAATTTTAGAAACTAAAGATATCTTAAGAGAGTTATGGGAAAACATCCATAGGAAAAATATTCATATTATAGGAGACCCAGAAAAACTTATTTGAAGAAATAATGGCTGAAAAATTCCCCAACCTGGGGAAAGAAACAGACATCTAAATCCAGGAAGCCCAGAGAGTTCCATATAAGATGAACCCAAAGAGATCCACTTCAGAACACATAATAATTAAGATGTTAAAAGTTAAAAATAAAGAGAATCTTAAAAGCAGCAAGAGAAAAATAACATTTTACATACAAGGGAAAACCTCATAAGACTACCAGCAGATTTTCAGCAGAAACTTTCTGGGGCAGAAGGGACACAATATATTCTGTGCCAGAAGTGGCACAATATATTCTGAGTGCTGAAGGCAATAACTGCCAACCAAGAATACTCTACTCCTCAAGGTTACCTTATAGAATAGAAGGATCAACAAAGAGTTTTCTGGACAAGTAAACCTAAAGGAGTCCACCACCACTAAACTGGCCCTCCAAGAAATTAAAGGAGTATCTTTAAGCTGAAAAGAAGAGATGCTAATTAGTAACAAGAAAACACACGAAAGGAAAAATCTCACTGGTAAAGGTAAATACATAATACTAATAGTGGATTAGTCACTTATAAAGCTAGCATGAAGGTTAAATGACAAAAAAGTAGTAAAAATAACTATAATGACAATTAGTTAAAAGATACACAAAATAAAAAGATGTAAAGTTTGACATCAAAAATATAAAGTGTGGTGGGGACAAGAGTAAAAATATAGTTTTGGAATGCATTCAAATTTAACTTGCTATTGACTTAAAATAAAAAACTTTATATATAGATGATATACGTAAGTCATATAGTAACCACAAAGCAAAATCCTATAGTAGAAATACATAAAATAATGAATATGGAATCTGAATATAACACTAAAGAAAGGCATCAAACCAGAAGGGAAGAGAACAAGAGACAAAAAAAGGTACAGAGAGGTACTACACAACAGCTAGAAAACAAGTAATAAAATGGCAATAAACACATACTTATCTATAATTTCTCTATATGTAAATGGTATATATTGCCTACAAGAGACTAACCTCAGAGGGAAGTGAAAAGATATTTCATGCAAATGGAAACCAAAAGAATGCTGGAGTACCTATACAGACAAAATAGACTATAAAATAAAGCCTGTAATAAAAGACAAAGATAGTCATTATGTAATCATAAAGAGTCAATCCAGCAAGAAGATATAACATTTATAAATATTTATGAACCAGACATAGAAGCAGCAAAATATAAAAAGAGAGTTTGGTGAGGTGGGGAAAATAGGGGAAGGGGGTCAAAAGGTACAAACTTTCAGTCATTAAAAAAAAAAAGTCATGAAGATATAATGTATAGCACGGTGACTAGAGTCCATAAGATTGTATTGCATATTATGTAAATTTAATGGTAAGGGGTGATTTAGACTTATTGTGGTGATCATTTCATAATATGTACAAATACTGAATCATTATTCTCAACAAAGCAGGTATAAAGGAAATGTACCTCAATATAATAATGGCCATATATGACAAGCCCACAGCTAACATATTCAATGGTGACATGCTGAAAGCTTATCCTCTAAGATCAGGAATAAGAGAAGGATGACCATTCACAAAACTTTCATTCAACATAGAATTAGAAGTCCCAGCCAAAGCAATTAGGCAAGAAGAATAAGTTATCGACATTGGAACGAAAAGTAAAATTGTCACTATTTGTGGACAACACATTTTCGTATATCTAGAAAACTCTAAATACTCCACCAAAAAAAACTGTTAGAATGAATAAGTGAATTCAACAAAGTTGCAGAAGATAAAATCAATACACGAAAACCTGTTCCATTTGTATACACTAACAATGAATTATCAGAAAGGGAAATTAAGAAAACAATCCCACTCGCAATTGCATCAAGAAGAATAAAATACCTGTGAATAAATTTAACCAAGAAAGCGAAGAGTTGTACACTGAAAACAACAGGACATTGATGAAAGAAGCTAAACAAGACACAAATAAATGGAAAGACATTCCATGCTCACGGACTGAAAGAATTGTTAAAAATTCCATATTACCAAAAGCTATATATAGATTTGGTGCAATCCCTATAAAATCCCAATAGCATTTTTCACGGAAATGTAACTAAGAATCCTAAGATTTGCATGAAACCACAGAAGATCCTTAATAGCCAAAGCAATGATGAGAAACAAAAACGAAGCTGGAAGCATCATGTTCCCTGATTTCAAACTATATTACCAAACTATAATAATCAAAACAGTATGGAGTTGACATAAAAATAGACACATACATGAATGGAACAGAACAGAAAGCCCAGAAAAAAATCCCACACATATATGGTCAATTAATTTAAGACAAAGGAACCAAGAATATACAATGGGGAGAGCACACTCTCTTCAATAAATGTTGTTGGAAAAACTAGACAGTCACATGCAAAAGAATAAAACTGAGCCACTTTTATTTCTTTTTGTTGTCTGATTGCTGAGGCTAGGACTTCTGGTACTACACTGAATAGCAGAGGTGATAGTGGACATCCCTGCCATGTTCCTGACCTTAGAAGAAAAAGCTCTCAGTATTTTCCCACTGAGAATGATATAAGCTGTGGGCTTTTCATATATGACTTTTATGAGATTGAAGTATGGTCCCTCTATCCTTACACTGTTAAGGGTTTTAATCAAGAAAGAATGCTGTACTTTGTCAAAAGCTTTTTTCTGCATCTATTGAGAGGATCATACAGTTCTTGTCCTTTCTTTTACTTATGTAGTGTATTACATTGATTGATTTGCAAATGTTAAACCACCATTGCAGCCCAGGAATAAATCCCCCTTGGTCGTGGTGAATAATCCTTTTAATGTACTGTTGGATCCTATTGGCTAGTATTTTTGTGAGAATTTTTGCATCCATGTCCATCAGGTATATTGGTCCATAATTCTTCTTTTTGGTGGGGTCTTTGTCTGGTTTTTGGATCAAGGTAATGCTGGTCTCATAAAATGAGTTTGGAAAATTTCTCTCCATTTCTATTTTTTTGAAACAGCTTCTGAAGAATAGGTTTTAATTCTTCTTTACATGTTTTGTAGAATTCCCTTAGGAAGCCATCTGGCCCTGGATTCTTGTTCATTGGGAGATTTTTATTACCAATTCAATTTCCCTACTGGTTATAGGTTTGTTCAGGTTTTCTATTTCTTCCTGTTTCAGCTTTGGTAGTTTACGTTTCTAGGAATGCATCCATTTCTTCCAGATTGCCTAATTGGTTGGTATATAGTTGCTTATAATATGTTCTTATAATTGTATTTCTTCAATGTTGGTTTTGATCTCTTTCAGTCATGATTTTATTTGAGTCCTTTCCCTCTTCTTTTTGATAAGTCTGGCCAGGGGTTTATCAATCTTATTAATTCTTTAAAAGAACTAGCTCCTAGTTTCGTTGATCTGCTCTTCTGGTTTCTATTTCATTGATTTCTGTTCTAATCTTTATCATTTCTCTTCTCTTGCTGGGTTTAGGTTTTATTTGCTGTTCTTTCTCCAGCTCCTTTAGGTGTAAGGTTAAGTTGTGTATTTGGGACCTTTCTTGTTTCTTGAGAAAGGCTTGTATTGCTCTACACTTCCGTCTCAGGGTGACCTTTGCTGCATCCTAAAGATTTTGAACAGTTGTGTTTTCATTTTCATTTGGTTCCACGAATTTTTCTAATTCTTCTTTAATTTCCTAGTTGACCCATTCATTCTTTTTTTTTTAAGATTTTATTTATTTATTTGACACACACAGAGAGAGAGAGATCACAAGTAGGCAGAGAGGCAGGAAGAGAGAGGAGGAAGCAGGCTCCCTGCTGAGCAGAAAGCCCCATGTGGGGCTTGATCCCAGGACCCTGAGATCATGACCCAAGCCAAAGACAGAGGATTAACCCACTGAGCCACCCAGGCGTCCCGACCCATACTTTGGCCTCCATGTACTTGAATTCTTTCCAAATTTCCTCTTGTGATTGAGTTCCAGTTTCAAAGCATTGTCGCCCAAAAATATGAAAAGGAATGATCCCAATCTTTTGGTACTATTTGAGACATGGTTTGTGACCCAGTATTTGATCTATTCTGGAGGTTCCATGTGTATTCGAGAAGAATGTGTATTTGGTTGCTTTAGGATGCAATGTTCTGAATATAACTGTGAAGTCCGTCTTGTCCAGGATGTCATTCAAAAGCCCTTGTTTCCTTATTGATTTTTTACTTAGATGACCTGTCCATTGCTGTGAGTGAAGTGTTAAAGTCTCCTACTATTATTGTATTATTATTGATGTGTTTCTTTAATTTTATTATTAATTGGCTAATACAAATGGCTGCTCCCACGTTAGGGGTATAAATATTTACAGTTCTTAGATCTTCTTGTTGGATAGACTCTTTAATTATGATATAGTGTCCTTTCTCATCTCTTACTACAGTATTTTGTTTAAAATCTAATTTGTCTGATATAAGGATGGGAGACAGTATTTGCAAAAGACAGATAAAGGGCTAGTATCCAAAATCTCTAAAGAACTTATTAAACTCAACACCCAAAACAAATAATCCAATCAAGAAATGGGCAGAAGACATGAACAGACATTTCTCCAAAGCAGACATACAAAAAGACACATGAAAAAATGCTCAACATCACTCAGCATCAGGGAAATACAAATCAAAACCACAGTGACATACCACCTCACAGCAGTCAGAATGGCTAAAATTAATAAGTCAGGAAATGACAGATGTTGGCGAGGATGCAGAGAAAGGGGACCCTTCTTACACGTTTGGTGGGAATGCAAGTTGGTACAGCTACTCTGGAAAACGGTATGGAGGTTCCTCAAAAAGTTGAAAATGGAGCTACCGTAGGACTCAGCAATCACACTACTGAGTATTTAGCCCAAAGATACAAATGTAGTGATCCTAAAGGGCACCTGCACCCCAATTTTTATAGCAGCAATAGCCAAACTATGGAAACTATATGGAACTATAGTCTGCAATAGCCAAACTATGGAAAGAGCTCAGATGTCCATTGACAGATGAATTGATAAAGAAGATGTGGTATACATATACAATGGAATACTACACAGCCATCAAAAAATGAAATCTTGTAATTTGTAACAGCATGGATGAAACTACAGGGTATTATGCAAAGGGAAAGAAGTCAATCAGAGAAAGACAATTATCATATGATCTCACTGATATGTGGAATTAAAAAACAAAACAGAGGATCATAGGGGAAGAGAAAAAAATGAAATAAGATGAAACCAGAGAGGGAGACAAACCATAAGAGGCTCTTGATCACAGGAAACAAACTGACAGTTACTGGAGGGGAGGGAGGTAACGGGTTGGTGTAACTGGGTGATAGACATTAAGGAGGGTATATGTTGTAATGAGCACTGGGTATTATTTAAGACTGATGAATCACTGATCTCTACCTCAGAGTTACACGTTAATTGAATATAAATTTTAAAAATACTATTGTATTTGATATTATGTAAATTTATATGGTAATAAAGGGAACTAGATTTATTTTAGTGATCATTTCACAGGGTATACAAATACTGAATCATTATGTTGTATAACTGAAACTATGTTACATATCATTTATACTTTGATTAAAAAGAAACAAGCCACTCCAAGTAGGACGCATGCCACAAATGGAGAAGTATAGTGTATTGTCTAGGATGCCAGGAAGACCTTCCTGAAAATATGGCATTTCAAATGAAGGATGAGGTAGATTTAACTGGGCAAACAGGGCAAAGGTGGGGTTTGGGACTTGGAAAGAACTGCAAGTAGAAGGAAAAGACACAGAGGTGAGGTGGGTATTTATATCTATGAAGAACTAAAAAAATTCCAGTGTAGCTAGAATGTAGCAATAAAGAAAAGAGTGGTATGAGATGTGGCTGCAGAGGAAGCCAAGGAAAGCTGACCAGCTGTATCTACAAGTCATGTGAACATCTTTGTATGGGTGTATACTGTCACAGCTTTTCCTGTTTGTGTTCAATAAGTGTTATTAACTAAAAAGTCTACTATAACTGTTGAAGGCAAGGTTCTAAGCTCAGAGCACCTTATCACAGCAGAATCTTCTGGCTCAGTAGGCACAGTGTCACTAGCACTACTGATGCCTAGGTCTACAAAGGGACAGCTGGAAGACCTCAACTTCTACATCACCTATGAATGCATTCTTATATGATAAGTTCTATATATTCTTGAAAAATAAAGTTTTCATTTTAGAAGAGTTTTATATTATAAAACAGTAGCAAAAATAGAACATGATTTTCCATATGCCTCCTATATCTTTTCCCCTTCTGTTAACATATTACTATGGTACATTTAACACAACTAATAAACCACTATTGACATCATTATTAACTAAAGTCTATATCTTATCCTGATTTTCTTCATTTTTACCTAATGTCCTTTCCATGATCCCATCCAAGATATCATAATACATTTATTCATCATGCTTCCTCAGGCTCCTCTATAGAGTGACAGTTTCTCAGACTTTCCTCATTTTTAATGACCTTCAGTTTTGAAAAATACTGGTCATTATTTTGTAGAGTGTCTCTCAATAATGGGGTTTGTCTGATGTTTTTCTTATGATTGGACTGGTGTTAAATGCATTTTGGAAAGATCAGAGATGTAAATAAGTATTCTCATCACATCATATCAAGGGTACATACTATTAACACGACTTCTCACTGTTGGTATTGACCTTGGCCATCTGGCTAAAGTAGTATTTGCCAGGTGTCTCTACTGTGAAGTTACTCTTTTCTTCTCCTTTTTATACTGTATTCTTTGGAAAAAAGTTACTAGATATACCCACTTTCATAACAACAAAATATCTATATAAATAATTTGGAATGCTTCTGCATAGAAAATTTCTATATTCTCTTATGTTTACTTATTTATTCAGCCATTCCTTAATATGGACTCATGGAAATTTATTTTATACTTTGGGTTGTAATCCAATTCTTTTTGAATTTTATACTTTGGGATGTAATCCAATTCTTTTTTTTGTGGTGTGTGTGTGTGTGTGTGTGTGTGTGTGTGTGTGTGTGTGTAATCCAATTCTACATTATTTATTTTGTTGCTAAAGTTGTTCCGCTTTGGTCACTGGGAGCTCTTTCAATTGGCTTCTGTGTCCCTTTGACACACTCACATTGTTGTAGTATTTATTTCTTTAAGAACTCCCTTACCTTTTGGAACTACAAAACACTACAGGAGCATCTCATATATATGCCTTGACCCAGCTCTACTATCAGCCAATTCTCCAAGGAGCCCTGGTTCCTACTGTTGGAGAATAGTATTAGAAACCAAGATCTGGGTGTTGCATGTGCTCATTGTTACTAGGGTGTCATTGCTTCTTGCCTTCTTAGAGGACAGAGAAAGGACAATGTGTGTGCACTGGCCCACATTATATACATACTTATAAATATTTCTTTATGTACCCATCTGTATTTATATGAAGCTAAACATGTGTTCATATTGATGTCATATGTTCATGAGAAACATCTTTACCAACTAGAGTACAGTGCTTATGTACAGTTTTTTGTTTGTTTTTTGCCTTTAGTCTTAGTTTCCACAATTTACAAAGTTCCCACTCTTAGTTTCCCCTCTTTACAAAGGGGGAGGTGAGCACCTCTCCCTACCCCAATTTTCTTTTCTCAGGGTATCCATTCCATCCTGGGACTGTCCAACCTCCTAAATGCTATTTTAAAATTTACCACATTGAGGTTTACTCTGTGCTGTAGTTCTATGGGTTTTAACAAATACATAAATTAGTCATATATTCATCATTATAGTTGCATACAGAATATTTTTCACCATAAAAAAATCCCTTGTACTTCACCTGTTCAACCCTCCCTCTTCCAAAAACCTGTGGCAACAACTGATCTGTTTACCATTTCTGTAGGTTTGCCTTTCCAAAATATCAAATAAATGGACTCATATAACATATAGTCTTTTCAGACACTTCTTTTTCTTAACAATATGCATTTATGATTCACACATGTTTTGCATGGTTGATAGCACGCTCCTTTTTATGTCTGAATAGTATTCCATTTGTGGTGTACCATAGTTTATCTATGCATTCACTTATTGAAGAATATATTGAGGGGCACCTGGGTGGCTCAGTGGGTTAAAGCCTCTGCCTTTGGCTCAGGACATGATCTCAGGGCTCTGGGATCAAGCCCCGCATCGGGCTCTCTGCTCAGCGGGGAGCCTGCTTCCTCCTCTCTCTCTGCCTTCCTCTCTGCCTACTTGTAGTCTCTCTCTCTCTCTGTCAAATAAATAAATAAAATCTTTTTTAAAAAAGAATATATTGAATGCCCCAGTTTTTGGCATTTATGAATAAACCTGCTTTAAACATGTGCATGCAGGCTTTTGTGTGGACATAATTTTTCAAATCAGTTTGGCAAATATTTAGGAATCATCACTTCTGAATTATAAGATAAAATTATGTTTAGCTTCATAAACTCTAACCTTTATTATATCCTTCTGCTTGCTTTGGGTTTACTTTACTCTTCTTATTCTAGCTCTTTAAAGTTGAAGGCTAGGTTGTTGATTTGAGATCTTCCTTCTTTTTTAATATATTGTTTAGAATTACTGAAATCTACAGCTGAAACTAGTGATGTTCTATATGTTGGCTAATTTAAATTTAAAAAATAACGATATAATTGTTTAAAACTAGAAATTTCCCTCTTAGCACTGCTTTTACCAAATTCCACAAATTTGGGTATGCTTTTTCTTCCACCACCCCCACTCCGTTTTATTGAGATATAATTGATGTATAACGTGGTATAAGTTTAAGGTGCACAATGTGTTGATTTGATACATTTATATATGGCAAAATATATAATCTGGCATCTCTATCAGATTACTCCCCATATGGCCTTAATTATCCTCTCACTAAAAGTAAGCTTTTCTTTTTTAATAAGGGTTACTCTGCTTGTTGCAAGCTTTTATTTAAATTCCAGAATCCCCTGAAAAGGTTTATTGTGACAGGGTTTTTTTGTTTTGTTTTGTTTTTTGTTTTTGTTTTTTGCCACTTACTGCTTTTGTGGAGAGGTGGGACTTTTAGAGTTACCTACTATGCCATTTTACTGATCGCTCTCTCTATTTTGTCTATTTTTAAGTTGTTTTGTTTCCTTATTATTGAGTTTTAAGAGTTCTTTGTATATTTTGGATACAGTCCTTTATCTGATATGTGATTTGCAAATCTTTTACCAGACAGTGATTTGTGTTTTCACTCTTCTAACAGCATCTTCTGCATAGCAAAATTTTTGAATTTTAATAGAAACCAATATCCATGTGTTCTTTCATGGATCATGTTTTTGGTGTTGTACATAAAACCACATCACTGGGACACCTGGGTTGCTCAGTCAGTCCAACTCTTGATTTCAGCTCAGGTCATGATCCCAGGGTCATGAGAGGAAGCCCCATGTCTGACTCTGTGCTGGGCATGGAGTCTGCTTGAGATTCTCCCTCACCCTCTGCCCTTTCCCTACCACTCACATTCTGTCTCTCTAAAAAATAAATAAACAAACAAATAAATAAAACCGCATCACCAAACTCAAAATTGTGATTTTTCTCATATGTTTTCTCCTATAAGCTTTACGGTTTTGCATTTCATATTTAGATCTATAATCTGCTTTGAATCAATTTTTGTGAAGGGTGTAAAGTTGGTGTCTACATTAATTTTTTTGCATATGGATGTCCAATTTTACAAGCAATATTTATTGAAAAGGCTACTATTTCTTCATTGAATTGCTTTTGTACCTTTGTCAATAATCAGCTGACTATATTTGTGATATTCTAATTCTAGGTTCTCTATTCTGTTTCATTGAGTTATGTGACTATTGTTTTGCCAATGCCATCCTGATTGATTACTGTAGCTTTATAGTAAGTATTGAAAATATGGCAGTGTGAATTCTCTAATTTTATTCTTCTTTTTCAGTTTTGTGTTGGTTATTATATGTTCAGATCTGTATCTTTGACCTTAATTACCTTTTTTAAACACACCATAACAGAATAGCTTCCACGTATGGTGACCTTTAAAATATGTAATATTAGGTAAATGTGTTTGAGAAATAGGAATAGACAGGTTCCAAGGATTCCTTGCTATACAATCATAAAAAAAAAGAACAATGTGTTGAAAAGACATAAGGAAGGGCAGAAAATTGATGAGGATTACTACTCTACGTAGTTATCAACACTATGATTCTAGATTGCCAAGTTGCATACACAATTACTGGTCAAAAGATTTATTAGTTCAGGGCACCTGGGTGGCTCAGTGGGTTAAAGCCTCTGCTTTCGGCTCAGGTCATGATCTCAGGGTCCTGGGATTGAGGTCCGCATCGGGCTCTCTGCTCAGCAGGGAGCCTGCTTCCTCTTCTCCCTGTCTCTCTGCCTGCCTCTCTGCCTACTTGTAATCTCTCTCTCTCTGTCAAATAAAATAAATAAAATCTTAAAAAAAAAAAGATTTATTAGTTCAATGTCTGAATTTGTGAATCTACTCACTATCACCAAAACCATTTATAACACCTTGATCATGACATCTTGATCTCATTTTTACTAGAATTAACATATAAAATCTTCCAAATAAACCTACCCTTTAAAAAGAGAATAACTACGAGTGTTAGGACTTTTATTTAAAAGTAATGTCTGTGACAAAAAGCACATAAGAGACAGTCTTTCATATTCCATACTAATTTTCCCAGTGAAGAAATTTTAAAGTGAATTTGTTGCTAAGATCAAAAAATGCCCTATACTTATTCCTGATGTCTCTGGAAAGAGCCAACATGACAGAAGATTCTTCTAAAGGACTGTAAAATGTTCTTAAGCTTAAGGGGCAATTCAAGGCTGCCACAGAATTAATGTTTCTGATTCCAAATTAGTCCAAGAACTCAGAATGATAGATTTTCAAATAAGCAAGAAAGCTCAGGAAATTTTATTTTTATCACCATTTAAGAAGAAACATAAGGTTCATTTCTACCCTTGAGTAATATAAATTTTAGTGTCTTCTCTTTAGTACTAAGTGTTTCAGAATCTTCAGGAAATGTTAAATGTTAGAACTAAAATAATATGATATTAAAATAATCAGTGGGGATTCTACTTGAAATAGCTTGGTCTCTACTTAAGGAAAACCATCTACCCAATATTGTCCTCAGGAGACAATATGGCAAAATAGCATTATATGGTCAATTATCTAACATCTCATTTTATTATTCCTCCAAAACCCTGGAACTCTTTGTTATAGATTCTATAATGAGATAACTTTTTTCTGTTGGATGCTATTAAAATTTCTGTCGTGTTTTTTAACTTGAAAGGACCAGTGTCAATGTTGGTGGTCTCTAAATTAAGACTGTATTTATTTTAAAATGTATTTGCAAATGGAATGAGTCATTCTTCAATTTTGTTTAACAAAGTTACAATATATCTTTTCTTTAATAGGTATTAATATAAAACTCATTTTGAAAATGGCATATTGTTACTTATGGATAATAAATATTGGCTTGCCTTACCACTTTTGACACTATGTGTAAGCCAACATGAGTTTTACTTTATCCTCTTAGCAGTTAAGTGATGACATTTTAGCAGAGGTTCTTTTATTTATTCACTTTATACATTCACTGATAACAATTTTAAAAGGCTACGAAAAAACAAAAACAAAAACAAACCCTGCTGCTTCCCACTAATCATAACAAGGGTAGAAAGGGCTTATGTGTCAAGATACTGAATGGATCTTAATATTATACAGCCAAATTTCACTTGCACCACAAACTATGTCACAGTTTTATTAAGGCCCAAATTTTAGTTCCTAGTTGCTTCCTACTGGTGATAGGCATCTCTGATTCTTTCCAAAGTATCCCCTAAATTTTCCTATGATGTCTCGCTTGCCCTAAACTTTCATCATATTTGTTCGACTGGGCTACAAAAAAAGCTCTCTTACAGTTCCATCTAGCAAAGCAATTCTTTGCTGACGACTACTGCTGCTCTATTGAGAATTGGTGGGAACTTAGCATCATCACATGCTATTCCTCTGCATGTCATAGTCCCTCCTGCAGCCTTGCCAGGCACAGCAGTTCTGGGAAGACAACCACACTTAGCTCTCAAGGTACCCAAACTGCTCTGTTGTCCATAGCAGGGGTGGGAAGATGGCTCCCTCAGATTTCTAACTTCGAGTGCAATACCAAAGACATTTGGGACCCAGTGGGCTAAAGATTTCAATGAAACAATCCTTTTGGTTTTTACTTAAAGTCATTTAGCTTTTTCCTGGGACTCAGAAACGTGTTCCGGGGGCTAGACCCAAAACAGATTGAATAATAATTGCTGAACTGGACTCAGAATCCTTATTATACCAGCAGAAAAATATGGCCAAATCTAAAGCTGAGTATCTACTATGTTTAATTAGAGAGAAGCATTTACAAATTATTTTTTCTTACTAAACCTACAGAGGATAATATCTGAACTCAATATTGATGTTATTTAAATTGAAATGTATAGAGAGATAATAATTGAATTTTAAATTACTTTATTTTTCACTTAACAATTACTTGTATTCTTTCAGGGTTTTTTTTCATCATTAAAATGACATCATAGTACTTCTAATTTCCAGTCCAACATATAAGGAGTATAGAAGTCACCACTCAATCCTGACAAGTAAAAGCTGAACAAATTGAAAACCCAAAAACTCTTCTGATGACTGTCAGAGAAGTGAGGTCAAGAGGCAAATCACTGCTCCCCAAAACTGGAGAGACACACAGATGAATACAAGGAATTATAACTTACCAGAGCAGAAACTCACAAGCAGAAACCTCAAGGGGAGCCAGGGCCAAGGTAGCAAAGCCTAAACTGTCACCGATGAATTTCTGGAAGCTCAGTGTGGACAATTCTGATAGCTAAAAACTCCAGGAAGATACACTCAGAAGAGCTCCCATACTTTGGTGTTTTAACTCCTGGAGCTCTATGCAGTTCTTATAGTGAATATCAGAGAAAAATACACTCTCCAGCAGGGAGGGAGGAAGAGGAACCATTTTTAAATATGCCAGAGCATTCTGTTCTTAGCAAGGCCTATCCTCAAGAGAAACTATTTTAGCAGAGCATGAACTACTGGAGTTTCATCAGAGATTAAGTGACCAGGAGGAAAGGAAATACCCAACTCCAGCCCACTCATCCCACCTAAAGAGGAAATGGGAGAACTGAGAAGCACCTGTGAAGCCCACAGTCCAGAGGTATAATCTTCACTAAAAGATCAAGACATAACTGGGGTTCCTGGCTGGCTCAGTCAGTAGAGCATATGGCTCTTTTGCTTAGAGTGGTAAGTTCCAGTCCCATGTTGGGTATAGAGATTACTTAAAAATAAAATCTAAAGAAAAAAAAGAATTGAGACCTAATCATAGGCCTATGGAACATTTCCTACCCACCCCTCCCCCATAACTTACTATCATATTCCTAAAGACTTACTGAAAGCAGTTACTTTCACCTAGTATGTCTCAGTCCATTGAGGCCACTATATATATATTTTTTGTAGTAGCTTATAAACTGGGTGGGTTATAAGCCACACAAAAAAATTATTTCTCACAATTCTGAAGGCTGGATAGTTCAAGATCAAGGAAACTTGTAGGTGCCTACTTCCTGGTTCATAGAGAGCCATCTTCTAGGTGTGTCTTCAAATGGCAGAAAATGCAAGGGAGCTCTCTGGGGTCTCTTTTATAAGCATTCTAGTCCCATTTGTAAGGGCTCCACCCTCATGAACTAATCACCTTCCAAAATCCCTATAGCTAAATATCATTCCCTTGGGGATTAGCTTTCAACATTTGGGGGGGAATTTTGAATTTGGGGAGGATACAAATATTCAGTCTATACCAGAGTACATCATGAATGGCTAACAAGAAAAAAATCCCAAGGCATACTAAAAGCCAAAAAACACAGTTTGAAAAGAAAAAGAAAGCATCAGAACCAAACTCAGATGTGGCAAGGCTAATGGAATAATCTGACAAGGAATTTATTTTTTTCAATTTTTTAAAAAAGATTTTATTTATTTGACAGAGAGAGAGCTCACGAGCAGGCAGAGAGAGAGAAAGAGAGAGAGAGAGAGAGAGAGAGAATCAGACTCCCCACCGAGCAGAGAGCCCATTGTGGGGCTTGATCCCAGGACCCTGAGATCATGACCTGAGCTGAAGGCAGAAGCTTAACCTACTGAGCCACCCAGGCACCCCTCTGACAAGGAATTACAAGTTCCTTGTAAGGGAAAACAACTACAACTACAATTAATGTGCTAAAGGCTCTACATAAAATAGACACATGCAAGAACAAATGGGCGATGTAAGCAAAGAGATGAAAGTTCTAAGAAAGAATCAAACAACATGCTAGAGGTCAAAACCATTGTAATAGAAATGAAGACACAGCTGAGATATAGATAGCCAAGCTTGAAGATACCACAATAGAAACTTTCAAAAATGAAAGGAAAACAGAAAAACAACACTGAAAAAACCCAGAACAGTCTATCTAAGAACTGTGGGACAACTATTGTGACATAATAGAAAATATACATATATTGGTCTCTGCCCTCAGTTCCTGGTACAGAGATCAATAAAAATGTAATTTCATGAGTGGTAAGAATATTAGGAGCATCTTTTCTTCTAATATTTGTTCTTTAACCCCAGTCAATAACAGAAAGCTCCTAAATTCCCTGGAATTCCTGGGTGACAGAAGTATCTTTTGTTCTCATGAGGTGACTCTTGGTGGGCTCCTGGATAGCTTTAGGATGAGAGTTTTTCATAAAAAATAAACAAGGAAATTCCAAACTGCCCCTTATCCTCCAGGAAAGAGTGAGGTACTGGAGACTGAGTTACTGACTAATCATACTATATAGTAAAGTCTCCATAAATCCCCCTAAAGTACAGGGGTCAGAGAGCTTCCAGGTTGGTGAACACACCCATGTGCCAGGAATGTGGTGCACCCAGCTCCACGGGGACAGAAGTTCCTGCACTCAGGACTCTTCAGGACCTCACCCAATGTATCTCTTCATGTGGCTATTCATCTGTATCCTTTTTTATATCCTTTATTATATCACTTTATCAGTGAGCTGTTTGACCAAAGATTGAACCCAAGGGGTGGAACATAGAAACCTCCAATTTATAGCTGATTGGTCAGAGGAAAAGATGGCAAGCTGGGACTTGCAAATGACACCTAAGGTGGGAAGGGCAGTCTTCTGAGACCAAGCCCTTAACCTGTGGGGTCTACATTAACTCCAGAAAGTATCTGAACTGTAGGGCACCCAGCTGGTGTGGCTGAACATTGCTTGGTTGTGGGGGGGGGGAGGGAGCCCACATATCTGTTTTCAGAAGTGAAGGGCAGTAGGGTGGGGATAGTGTGAGAGTAAAGAAAAACCAAGGATTGTTTTGTCCTAGACAATTGCCAAAGATGTAACATACATGTAATGGGAATATAGGAAGGAAGGAAGGAAGGAAGGAAGGAAGGAAGGAAGGAAGGAAGGAAGGAAGGAAAGAAAGGAAGGAAGGAAGAAAGAAAGGAAGAAAGAAAGAGAAAGAAAGAAAGAAAGAAAGAAAGAAAGAAAGAAAGAAAGAAAGAAAGAAAAAAGAAAGAAAGAAAGGAAGGAAGGAAAAGAGAGGGAGGGAGGGAGGGAAGAAAAAAAGGAAAAGGAAGGGAAAAAAATATGTGAAGTAATAATGACAGAATTTCCTCCCACATTAATACTAGACACCAAACTACACATCCAGGAAGCTCAGAGAACACTAAGCAGGAAAAGTGAAAAGGAAAAAAAAAAAACTTACAAAAACAAACTATACTGAGGCATAGAAAAAAACTGTAGAAAATCAAAGATAAAGATAAAATCTTGAAAGAAGCCAGAGTTAAAAAACAAAAACAAAAACAAACAAACAAAAAAAACCCTTACCTATAAAGGAGCAAAGATAAGAATCACACCCAAATTCTCAGAAACCATGCAAGCAAGAATGCAGTGTGGTATGACATAAGCAAAATGGCCAAATAAGATGTGGCTCACTTGTAGGCCCCAAACAACAATCTGGTATCCATTAATAGGAAAAAAAGTTCCTTTGTCAGAGCTGCAAGATCCATCATCGCATACCAAAGGACCTGGGAGGGGCATTACCCACCCCATTTCTTCAGTAGTAGACGTACTGACCTTTGTCTTGGCTGTGGCCCCTCTGGTGGTCCATAAAAGCTCCAGTCCCTCTTGGCTGTGGTCTAGAAGCCGGTCAAGAACACTGTCTTAGACAATTCCTGCAGAGCCTTTGTGAAAGTCCAGGAGTCTAGCAGATAAGTTCTAGCCCACTGCTGAAACAAAAAAATACAAGTTTGGACACATTGGAAAGAGTAAGAAAAAGTGACTTTACTCATATCACCCTTCACCTGAGGTGGCACAGCTCAGTGTCAAGGGAGAAGTAATCGGCATGTGACTCCTCCTGCAGGGGAAAGTGAGTGTGTGTAACTGTGTGGGATGTGGCCTGAGAGGCTCATATCTCTCTCAGCCCCTCCAAAGTAGTACTGAGTCTTGAGCTGCACAACTGGCAGGTGGAAGGAGGCAGGAAGGGCAGCAGATAGGACTCTCTAATGGATCCTACTAACAGCATCATGAACTCCATCAAGAAGCCTACCCACAAACTACTGGGGACACTTTGCCTGCAAATCACTCCAACTGCACACAGGTATCCCCAGCACTCAACCTGCCTTACCCACATACCCCACTCTGTGGCTGGCTCCCTATGTGCACTCTCAGTGGCAGTGACAGTAATCTAGTGAATATACACAGAAAGCCAGACTAAATCCATGAGTCAAAGAGAGACCAAAATTTGAGCTTTAGCACTGTCCTTAGAAAGCAAAGGTAGGCTATTGGCATAAAGGTATGTTGCAGGACTGAAAGACAGCAAAGAAGCTTAAGAATTCTGCCACAAGATGAAGCAAGAAATTTTCAGCAGGCATATCCATAAAAGGTCTGAGAAAGCCTCAGAATCTGTAGCAAGGCTGGTGGAAGATATTTCTCTCCCAAAGTCACCCAGCAAAGACGGAAGGAAACGTGTGAAGACAACAATGCAAGACATCGAAGAACACGAAAAATTAAGGAAACATGACATAATCAAATGATCACAAAAATTATTATCACCAACCCCAAAGACATGGAAATCTGTGATTTACCCAATAAAGAATTCAAAATGGTTGTTTTAAGAAATCCCAATTAGCTACAAGAAAACAAAGAAAGAGAATTCAATGAAATTGGGAAAAGAACACATGAATAAAATGAAAAGGTTAGCAAAGAGATATAAATAAAAAGAACAAAACAGAAATTCTGTATCTGATTAATACAATGAATGAAATGAAAAATGCAATAGATTACATCAACATCAGAATGAATGAAACAGAAAAAAAATCTGATTCAGAAGACAGGACCTTTATATTATCCAGAGGAGAATAAAGAAAAAAATGGGGAAAGAAAAAAAAAAGGAAAGAAAGAACGAAAACCTATGTGATCAAAGGGATAATACTGCAAGACCTAACCTGTGAATTACTGGAGTCTGAGAAAGAGAAGGGGGCAGAAAACTTATTTAAAGAAATAATGGCTGAGAACTTTCCAAATCAAGGGAGAGATTTGGACATCAAGTGTGTGAAGCTCATAAACATGAGGAAGTTTATCACCACTAGAACTGCCTTACAAGAAATACTGAAAGGGACTGGGGAGGAAGCCAGATGGTGGAGGAGTAAGAGACTGAAATATTGTCAGGTCCCAGGAGTTCAGCCAGATAGTTATCAGACCATTCAGAACACCTACCAGCTCAACAGGAGATAGAAGAGAAGAACAGCAATTCTAGGAACAGAAAATCAACCACTTTCTGGAAGGTAGGACTTGCGGAGAAGTGAATCTGAAACCTTGGGAAGATATACCACGAGGGGAGGGGTCGGCTCCCAGCAAGTGAGAAAGCAGCGGAGCACAAAATTGGAACATTTAGAAGTCTGTTCTACTGAGAGGCGGCACTCCAGAGGCTGAGGGATGGAGCCCTCACGGGGACAGTGTGATCTTAGGACTTGCGGAGTCACAGAAAGACCAGGGGTGTCGGAGTGCAACAGAGCTCTCAGGTATTGGAGCAGGGAAGTCAGCTGCAGAGATGAGCCAAGGAGGGGGCTCTCAGCTTGGGATTACCTTTAACCATGATCCAAGGCACAGTCGGGCCACTGCTCTTCAAGCAGGGACCCCACAAGTGGCAGATCCAGAGAGACACCCTCCTTCCACCTCTGGGAGGAGTGGCGTGGGAGTGCACTGCAGAATCTGCTGGGTTTGGAGACTCCAAATGGGGCCATGCACCAGAGATAGAAATGGTTGGTCATAGGCTGGGTGAGCTCGGTGTGTAGCTGGAGACCAGGGAGATGGGAAGGACTGACTGCTTTTCTCCAAGGGTGCACTGAGGAGTGGGGCAAAGGTCTCTTGGGGCGCCTGGGTGGCTCAGTGGGTTAAAGCCTCTGCCTTCGGCTCAGATCATGATCTCAGGGTCCTGGGATCGAGGCCTGCTTCGGGCT